>VZTX01028410.1:870300-950495 GCA_013400915.1 Pardalotus punctatus
TATATATATATATATATCTGAATGTATGTATGTATGGGTATATATGAAGATTTGATTTATCTAGTGCAGAATCATAGCCCTGAAAAGAGAGGTCTTAACTTTACCCTAAATGAGGTTCAGGATATTTTTGTTATCTACATATTTCCCACTCCTTCTTAAATAGTGCCAAATTTTATCTCAATGTCTATTCAGTTTTAGAGAGTATGAACGAGGCAGCACTGAAGAAAGTCCATGTAATGTGGCTCCTGGTTTTCTGACAATAGCTAGTAGGCTCCAGTCCTTTAGGGAAAGATATGCTCCAAAGCAGGAGATAATGAAACTATCTGCTCTAAGAAGGTCTCCTTATATGTCCTATTAAAGATTAGACTTAATGTTGAAACAGAGGTTTTAATAAACCCTTAAATAATTCATTATTTACAACATTGGATATGCTTGTTATCTATAGAGAAATCCCTTTCTTTTAGGATTTTGCCAAGTTTCTTCTTTTTATTTATGTCTAACAATATTATGGGAAATGAGTTTTATAGCTTGATCACACATTGGCTAAAAAAGTGTTTCCTGGGATCCATTTTGACTTTTTTTTTTCTTTATTTTATCTTATGGATAAAGATTCAAAAGCCTTTCAAATCCTTTCACAAGCAACATCTGCTCAACCCCAGGGGCCTGCAGGAGAAAATGACAGGCCCTAGTGAAACCTATCTTCTTCTTGAAGAGCACTACGAAAATTCACAAGTGGAGGACCAGACAGGATTGCTTTTACAGGGCCTGTAAGGGGGAACTGGGAGGAAAACAAGCTGTTCTATACTCATTGTCTTGGAAAGCTGGACATTTTAGTTAACCTGAAAAGAATTAAAACCAGTGACTGCAAGAACTTAGGGTAATAATAACATCCCAAGTGAGGGCAAGTAGCTGTTGGGGTTTTTCTTTTAAAACATTGTACAGATTAAATAACACCAACCTAACCTAAAACACTAATATGAAATTAATCTAGATTTGTAATGTAATAGAAAAGCTGATATGAATCAGAACAAGAGCTAAAAAGAAACTCTGACACTACTGCAAACAAGTTTCTGTTTAAATTGACATGTTTTCACAGCCCTTCCATCACCACCTCCCTTCCTCCCCTTTCTCCTTTTTTCTGAACCAACCAGAAATTTTTCTGCTAAGAATTTTCCAGATAGCTGTATTCTCTAAAGAAGGAAAACCTTTTTGTGACAACCAGCTTCATTTACAAACAAGAGCTGGGTAGCCTGTCCTCATCTATATCTGCTGTCCCTGGCTCTTGAAATGGGGCAATATTTCCTAATTTGAGCAAACTTCCCAGGTGATTTCTGCCCTGGAAAGCAGACCGTGTAGGTGATTCCTGTGGTATGAAATAACATGGAGATAACATGACATGTGCTCGTTCAGGCAGCTGAGAGTCTGCTCTGAATAGGTTTGGCAGCCCCTCTGTCCCCATCAGCACAAGACCAAGGTCTTCCCCATTCTCAAAATCTTTGTATTGATTTAATTAAACCAGATGTATTCCCAATGATATCCGACTGTCACTCCAGACCCTGCACCATCCCCTGTAGGTGTTATTTCTAGTCTAAGCAAATTACTCAAGGTCTGGTCTCTGATATACTCTTCTGTTGGTGTTGGAAAGTGTTATCAAAGCCCACATTATGATTCTTTTGTTCCTCCTCCCTCTGTTGCTTGCTCTGACAAGGTTCTGCTCTGGAACCTGCATCTGAAATATCTCTTGGCAATTCATGAAGAGTGAGGGAATCGTGGTCTGTGAAGAAATCTCCTATATTTGTCTGAGAAAGGGCTTGGTGGCTGCATAACCTTGAGCTAGAGATGCCTCACTTGGGTAACAGCCATAGGAAGACCAACAAAATGCTCTGGCCATGGTACATCCAGTTGTCCTCAGTGATGATTTTTCCTACAGGGCATCCAGGTGGAAAGCACGCAGCCCTGAATTCACAGAGCACTGTAATCTGCTCTAGATCAACAGACCAAAACTGTGCCAGATCCACAGACCAAGACTACAGAGCTGAGACTGGCCTGAAAAGCTGTGGGTGGGAAATGGACAACCCCAAAATGAAAATGGGCTCTCGGGAAAGGAGCCATTGCCAGCTTTTCTTCATCTATCTCCCTGCCCTCAGGCAGCACAAGGTACTTTTGTGTAATGTCATTTTTTAAAAAATGTTCCTCCAAGTTCTTGAGACTCTTCAGCAAAGGGGATCCTGCAGTGGCCCCAGACCAATCCTTCTTGGGGTGTCAGTAACCATGCAGCAGAAATATTTCCTAATATTGAACCTAAAATCCCTTTACTGCGTGCTAAGAATATTATGAGCCTCTAACTTCCAGCTGCTGTTGGGCTTTTACTGACCCACAAGGTGCTGACAGAGGGGCACAAAGAGGCCAGGCTAGGGACCCTAATCAGAAACGCTCATTACTGACGCCATGGTGAGTGGGTTTTCTCTTTGTTGTTGTTTCTGGCACAGAACAGCAGGGCAGGCGGGGGCCATGCAATGCCCTTGAGCATTGGGCGATTCCTTACCCACACCAGTGGGAGAGGGACAGGGATCAGGAGTCAGACAGAAGCCTTTGTCTCTTACCTGCCCCAGAGGGTCAAGTTTCCTTCCACTTTATAAGTATTTATTGTTTCAGATGAAGGATGGTAGGGGGTCACAGGGGAGGGGGAACAGTGAGATAATAAAGGATAATATTGCTTCCAAAAGTGTGTCTGGTTTTTGCTACAGTATTAGCTACTCTAATAAAAGATATTATCTCTCCCTACAAACCTTGACTCGCCTATATCTTTTCAGCACGGCTTCAACAATGTTACTACTGCAATAAAAATATTTGCTGGCAAAAAAGTGCTTCTGATTCTTTAGTAATGGGTTGCATCAGCAACTGGAAGGGAAAGGTGCCTTTCAAACACCTCTGAAGTTTGATGGGGAACATCTCCTCTGTGCTTTCTACTGACACCAGATCATTTTCTTTGCTAGTTTAAAGTTGGAGAAGGGCCTGAGCCAGAATTTGCCCATCTATGGGGCAGGTTTGTATTTGTGTCTCCTCTGAAAAAGGAAGAAATTAAGAAATACAAACAGCACAATCTCAAGATGAAGTGGATTCTGAATGTCCCGAAGGTTCAGCTGCAACCATAGTTTCCTGGAAAATGTTGTGCTAGGGCATGCATTGCAAGTGGCAGGGCTGTATTGGGTTTGGCTTAAAGAAATGAACTGAGATTTCAAAATATTTAGGGTGAATATGTTTTCTTTCCCCATTCTAAAGAAAACCTGGGGCCATGGAGACTGGTGTTTCATTCCTTTAAGGAAAGAAAAGGGCCAGAAATATAATGAACCATTGCTTCTGGGCAGAGAAAGTGCAGTGTGACTGGGAGTCAGCACATTTATAAAAAGAAGGCGTATTTTTCAATTTGGGATGATCCCAAGTCTTTTAGCAGCTGTAGCAGAAAGTCCGTTATTCACAAAGATTCTCTTCTGTCTTCTTCACCTTCAGTTCCCAGTGCTATTCCAATGGAAAGAGCAAACCTCACTCCAAGAAAAGACAGCAGTTCATGGGTTCTCAGCACCCTGGGTGCTTGCAGGCAAAGAGCCAGTCATTTGTATCAACTCAGAACAGAGAGTAAGAAACCCATACACCAAACTTTTGAGGACAAAATCCTTTCCCACAAGATCATGGTGAGAAGATTTCAAGTCTTAATGCAGCTGCCACTGCTCTGACTTAATAGATGTCCTTACACAGAACATTTGAGTCAAGGTTTTTTTCCCAGTAGAGAGGTTTCACCCCTCGGATACAAGGCCATTGACCAACCCTTTCCAGTCAGGAAGCTCCAGTCATCTGTTTGCAGCTATCTAATGATAGAGAGGAAGGGCACATTTTAATTAAAACATTTGAACTCAATTTGAACTTCACAAAGACTGGTGAGGTTCATGATGCTGGCTCAGGTGCTATTCAGTTTACAGAGCAAATGCCAAAAGGAAGTGAGAGAGAGAGAGGGAGAGGGAGAGAAAAATCCTAATAAGGACTGTGTAGAGAGGAGTCTGACTCCATTGAAGGCACCCTGGTGGGCCATCATAGCTTTGGGTGACTTATCTCTTCCTGACACATGCTGGAAGCCACTCACATGCTAGATTTTATTTTTAAAATTGAATCATTTTTAAAAATTAAATAGATCTAAGTGATTGGTGCAAGGGGACTGGAAGATGGAACAGTTTATTAATGGGTTTAAGTGCCAAGTTACTCCAAACTTCAGAACAAATGTTCCTGCAAATGTTCCCCAAAATATGTTTACAACACCAGGTTCTCACCTGGAAGGATGCGAGGACTTGCTGGAGTCCCTGACCTTTGCCAAGAGTTTTCTAAAACTCTGTAGTGCTATCAGGCTTTGGAGTGGGGGAATTCATCAGGGCAGGCCAGAACAGGGTGATGTAAACAGACTTCACACTTTGCTGATGGGTTCTCTCCCAGAGCCCTGCACTGATTTACACCCAGAAGAAAATTACACAGCTCTTTCCTAAGAGCAGCCAGGATACCTGACACCATCTTCAGCCCTAAAAGCTGGCTAACTTAAAATCTCTGTAGAAGTGAATGGAGCAATTATAAAGCTAAAAAACAGCATCAGTGCAAGAAGACTCAGGCCCAGAATTATGTAACAGTCCTCGTTTTGCAAAGCGTTGTTGGGACTGCGTAATTGTTCTCCCAAGTACTGCAGCCTGGAGTGAAAAATCCACATACTTTTACAGGTCTGTCTGTAACAGCTTATTAAGCTATTTCATTTGGACCCAGAAGGGGAACCTGTTCCACATACTTGACAGTGGATCAGACTATGGTATTTCACATAAGGAATTTATTATTTCAGAGATACAATTAGCCAAATAAAGGGCTTCCTAATTAGCCAAATAAAGGGCTTCCTAAGGAAGTGTCTATTCTCTGTACTAACATATGTAAAAATGTATATTGCATTAGAAGCCTGATGCAATACTTAAAGAGAAATCTGAGCAGGGATGACCCTTCTCTAACACTGTTGTTTCCATAGGATATCTCACAATTTATGCCATGTGAAGTGGGCAGGGATTCAGGACCACAGGGTTAATTTAAAATGTCTTTACCAACATTAACATGTAAGATACCGTGTGCACTGCTCCCTAACTCATTCCCACCAGCCTGGAAGAGCCTGTCTGGATTCACCTGGTAGCAGTGGAAATTAATTAGGTTTAATCAGTGGAAACCCCATGAAAAACATCACTGTGCTGGACAAGGCCGTGCTTTGCCATGCCCGTTAATAGATGGAGTAGCTGTGTTTCTGGTCCTAGGACTAGAACATGTCCCTCGCCTCGGAGGTGTGATTTGGAAGAATTGAACTGTATCTGTGGTTTATTTGGCTGTAGAAACACTGGATTTATAGCTGTGTAAGTGAACTCCAGACCTGTCCCACTCTCTGAAGAGCAGGACCCATGGGTGTATCTGAAACTGCAGGAGCATCCTGAAATAAGCATTGTTTGAAAGACAGTGAAGTGCCATGACCTACTGCCTGATGTCTGGAGAGTGGCAGTGATAGCTTATGCATCGTGACAATCTCCTACAGCTACATCTGCCCTCTGTGTCCAGCCTCACCTGCTCCTTTTCTTAAACTCTGGGCTTGGATTGATGTTTAAGACAAGACACTGCCTTCTGCCTAAATTCACTGGCTCTTCAAGCAGGCAATAGCCTTTGGTCGTGTAGGTTTTTCTGTTTTGTTTGTTAAAAAGGTTTAACAAGAGAAGCATCAGAATGAAATCTGGGTGCCACTGAAGTCAGTGATTAAACTGCAAGTGACTTAACAGGGCCAAGGTTGCAGTCTGCAGGCTTCATTTGCAGTCCCAGTAATGAATACCAGGCACTGACTTTGAAACCACTTTGTGCACTGATGATATAGAACCCCAGAAAAAGCTCACTAGTAAGTAAAAGCCCTCAAATTCCTGAGAAAGGTTGTGATCATTAATCAAAGGCTTTTTTACATCCACATAAGAGTGGAGATATATTGAATCCATGAGCTAATCTGGTATTTGAAGTTAATTAATTGCATCTCCCTCTAAATGTCAGTGGATCCAGGACTTGTGCCAGTATCCTGGGGAAAGAGGCAATATGGATGCATTGCTTTCTTCCCCTTTTGTTGAAAGAAAACAACAGATTTTTAAATTAAATGTCACATATTTGTTAGATATATTGCCTAGTTTGCTTTTGTCCCTCTCCCTCCTATTAACTACCTCTCCCAGAAGTTTAAAATTTCATTGAAGACACAAACATCCTGAAAGCAATAAGTGAGTTACAATGAAGAAATCACATACCTGAGACCCATGGAACAAATTATGCTTTTGTTATGCTGGGGCAATCCCAGTAAGGCAGGGGGCAGAGCTGGCCATATATCTGAAATCAAGTAGTTGAATCTACAGTATTAGAAATTGGCTCAGCATGAACATGTGTCTTAAAGCAATTATAGACATGCCAAAGGAAATGTCCAGGGCTAGCCAAGATAATCAGCAAAGTTCCTTGAGCCAACATCCCATATTCTCCTAAGACAAACTTAAACAACATTTCTATTTATTGTTTCCTGAGTCTCTTGATAGTCCCTATCGAAAGGCAAGAAGAATTAGAGGAAAGGACCAGAAAACAACTGCATAACAGTTGCAAGGGCAGCATTTTGAAACTGGATTGTTCAGTACAGTCTGTACCAGCCTGAAGTGGAAAAGTTTTGAAATAAATCAGAAAAACCACATTCACCAAGAGGCATTGGGCAGTGAGCTTTGGGCTTCAGGACAGAACATTTTGAAGATGTCCTTCATGCCATTGCAAAGGCCTAGTGAAGAGTGGGAACAGCACTTTTTCTCTGCCACTGTTCACAGAAAGCTGAGCAGAACAGATGCTTTTGCTGAATGGAAGTCAATGCCTCTGGCTCCATCTGAGCTGAATAACAAACAGAGGGGCAGAGAAGGATTTGTCCATGTCCTACGAGTGTACCCAATTTGCTTTCTCTCTACATCTGCCCTGGTCCACTGTTACGAGTGAAGAACACTGCAAAGTGCATCTGCAACAGGGAACACAAAAGGACAGACCTGACAACACATGTGAACATGCTGGTATGAAAGGAGGCACAAAATAACTTCCCCTTGGTTTCTAAAAGAAAACTGCCTCACTACAAAACTGTAAGCAGTGATGTGTGTGGCACAAACCCAGCTGTATCAGCACTGCTGTCTTCCAGATGGGCCATTAAATCACCTGCAGTTATTAAAATACCACGGCAACTTCTGCAAGTGCAGAAATGCTCAGCGTAGCCCTGTGGCCAGATTCCAGCTGACAACACTTCACTCTCCCTTCTCCTTCACTTTCCTGCCCTCAGGAGCACCAGTGCCCTCCAGCAGGGCTCCTGATGCTGCAGATCAAGCACCAGCCATACCCAGGACCCTCTGGGCCCTGCAAAGACAGGATTTACCACACCATAGGTAGTCATTGCAGCCCTTTGTAAGGATTACTTACATTCCCTTTCCCTTTGTAAGTGCATGAGTCCAGTGAGCCCAAAAACCCTTAAAAAACGAGGCATTCCAGAAGTAGCCCTGCATGGACAGGAAGCCATCCTGTGCCAACTAAATCTTCCCTAAGGAAGTTTTTTTTACCTTCAGGTTTTAAGCCCTGAAAATGTGGCATGAAAGTAGCATGCACTTGCTGGCCTGAGTCTGTAGCACCATGTGAAACCATGAAAAAAAAGCAGAGTTCACATGCAGGGTCTGAGGGCAGAGCTGTCTCGGGCAGGTCCATTCCCTGGTCCCTGCTTGGTCATCACAGTGCTAAGCCACTGTGCCACTCCCAGGACTTTATGGTTGCTGGGAAAGTCAGCTGCCAAAAGCTCCCCACTGTGAGTACAAGAACTTTGCTGCATGTTAGGTTTGAGTAAATCTTTCTGCTGCAGAAGCAAGGATAATTTTATGCCCATGTTGGGTAACTCTTCTCTTGAGTGGTGTCTGAGCTAACACCAGGGTGCCGTGTACTATTCGAGTGTCTACATGTGTTTGTACAGAATGTCCATAAAACTTTGCGGTTTCTCTTGTTTCTGAGTCAAACAGACATAGTTTTTCAGCCTTGCCAACAACCCTGGTTGGTTATATTTGAAGAATTCCCATCCCAGCCTTACTGCCAGCTGTGGCTTGATGCCTCTGGCTGGCATTGCCTTAGGCAGACTGAAGGGACAGGACTGGCTGTGGCTGCCTCACACAGAGTGACCAAACTGGCTCTGGCTTTCCTGGGGACACTGTGATCCTTCAGGAACTCCAAGAACCCAACTGATATTTCCTCCGCCTCCCTCATCCTTTGCTCCTGGTTCTTTCTGTCCTCACAGTGCATTCACACTGGGGCTGTGATGCAATAAGGAAGCGATACCACAAAACCTCCAAGATCAATTTTGGAAATGAAATATCCATAAAAGAATTCACAGCACCAGATGCAAATTGTTGGTTCACTGAAAACCCAGATCATTGAAAAGTAGCAACAAAACCAGGACTAATGTCCTCTGCTCATCAGCTCCAGACAAGGTCAAGGTCATTGTTGTTAAATTCAATACCCTCATCACTCCTGTGACCATGTTCCCATGTGTGTCTGTGGAAACTGCTAAGCAGGTGATGAACAATTCCAATTTTCTTTTTCCNNTTTTTTTTTTTTTTTTTTTCTGGCTAAAGACAGTTTTTGCCCACCCCAGCAGACACATGCTCTACACAGACCCACAGGATTGCAGGAAGTCAGTGGATTTGTCCCAAACAATATGTCAATACCATCAATCCTCTTCTTCCTTATCAAGCTTAGTTTGTTGATTCAACATGCAATATAATGAGCTCAAACAAAGACTGTTTGAACAGCACATAGTGAAAAATTAAAACCAAGTCCATGCACACCTCCTGGGGTGGCCATTGCCAGCTCCAGCTCAGGTGCTCCTCTCTGATGGGAACTTTTTATTGCTAGAGTGGAAAGTTTTTGCTTCTGTGTCCTGCACATTGCAGTCTCCAAGTGATGCCACTACATGCAAATTGGGGCCCTAAAGGCATTTCTTTTCTTTTCTGAGTAGTAAATTATAACATAAAATAAACTGACCCATAATATGCTTTCCTCTCTCCAAATTAAATAACACAGAAAACAGTACTCCTCAGTCAGACCACACACACAAAACTCTTGGCTTTTTTGTTTTGTCTTGCAAATTAAGTGCATTTGGCCTATATAATATCTGGAATCTTACCAGCAATCTCCATGGTCAGACTGCAGCAGGTTTTTCACATGTATGGCTCAGTAAATTCCATAACTTGTCCTTCTTAAAGAACTGATATGGGTTTCTGTAGTAACATTAGTTCTGGTTTTTACTCATTAAATGCCATTTGCTGGCTTTGATCATAGACCCTCTGCCTCAAAGGAATAATAGGAATAATGAAACAGAAATACCACATGCACACATATTTTTAGGCAACAGTGGGATGGGGCAGCAAGATGATAAGACTGAGAGTGACTGTGCAAGACTGTACCATGAACGGAAATATTTTCTTGCCTCATTAGAAGATACCAACACCCAGGAAAAAAACCCCAAAAACTAACAAAAACAAGGGAAGGGTCACTGTGTTCTGGTATCCTCCTGTCAGAAAAAAAAAAAAATGAAGAGAAAATATTTTACCTTTCAATTAGCTGAAAACTACAAAAGACTCTGAGATGTGTTGAGTGTTTTTATGCGAGTTATCTCAGGCACAGGAGCAGAGTGGAGTATGTGCAACGCTGGATCCGATCAAAAGTGTGAAATTGAAAAATTCTCCTGACAGAGAACACAGCCTTATCAAAACCAGAAGCTTTCTGAAGATATCGTATGTTAGGAAAGTTAAATATTCCAGATGGAAACTGAGAAGAGAAACTGTATGTTGGAAAACCAGGTTAGAGCTAATTTTTGACCGAGACATATGTTCTTCTGGCCCCATATCTGGAACTTGAGCTTTATCTGCAGCAAAAGTTTAGAGCAGGCAGAGTTTCACTTTTCCTCCTTCCCCACACTTTTGCTCTCTTCCCTCCCTTCTCCTCCACCTAAAGAGGACAATGAGTACAAAAGAGTGAAGGGGGGACAAACCCATGAATAAATATCCCTCCTGTTTCCTAGAAAGAGAGACCCAGAAGACAGGGAAATGTCTGAACAAAGAGCATTACTAGACAGCAAGCAGAGTCACCTAAGCAGAAGAAATGTTATAGAAAGGCTGGAGACCCCTAAAGTCACAGAAAAAAAAGAGGATTTCATAATTGGTCTGATCCCAAAATTGGGTAAATAAATAAATGCTGGGGACTTCTTGATTAAGAGGACCTAGAAGTTATGTTTATTTTCAGACCACCTTTTAAAGTGAAAAGCAAGTGCATGTTTCTGTGAGAAAGCTGCAAAACTTTGAAAGATGTAGTACTTCAAGAGGGGACTTTTGCTTAGGATGTTAATGGGGTAGCAGTGAGGGAAGAAGGACATGGTTTTCAGCCTGGCTCTGCTGCCCAAGCCTTGCTGTCCAGATCAAAACCTCTGGCACAGGACCAGCTGGGATTGGCACATCCATGAGCTTCATCATTTGCAGACTTCACCAAAAGAAACACAAATGAAACATGACAGGTTAATGCCAGTCCACATATTGCTGAGCTGTGATGAATCTTGTAAGCATTACTCATTCAATTGCACCCTGCATGATATCAGTGGGAAAAATCCCACCTTTCACTGCAGCCCTCTGACCAAAATTGCCTGTGCTGGGTCCAAGCACATGCAATAAAATACATGGGTTTATTTTTTTTAAACAGCACCAGAATGAACTTTTAGTTTTAATAAAACAAACAATTGCTAATGGTCCTTCCCCTCTTTCAGTCCCTTTGGCCTTTTTTATCCTCTTTCCTTCTAGGTCCTAGACATTTTACAAACACTTGTAAATAACCATACCCAGGCCAAACAGAGAGTCATTCTTCATTCTAAACAGGACGTCAGGGATAGTGAAAAAACAATGTTTGTGGCTGGAGTGCATTGTACAAAGGTGGAGGCAATAGAGGACATTTCTGTGTCTGGAAACAGATGATGAGTGTTTGTTTATAATGCAACATGTTAGAGAACAGATTAGATTATAAAATCCTAAACAGAAGAACTCATGCTCCACCAAATCTGAAATAAACTTTGAAAAGATGTCTCAGTGAACGGCGTCTCCTTCTGGGCCCCTCTCAGTACCATGAGGTCAGAGCTGCAGGAATGGATCATTTCACATCATTTGCTCAGTCAGTCACTGGGCGAACATGAATGACCCACATACTGTGGCCTGATGTGATCAGAAGTAGCAGAACTCATTTTGGTCTTTCAGGAGAAAAGTTAATATGCCATTGCTGGGCTGTGTGTGCTCTGATCATGCATTTCTAATAGACTGGGCACAATCATCATCCTGCCTTGCAGGAAATATATTCAGAAATGTAAGATTTTCTGAATTATCCAAGAGATTTGGGAATCCTTTTTCCAGGTGTGACATCAGATATTTCATTCCACAGAGCGTGAAGTCTCATAAAATTGATAAGCTCTGTTTTCTTAAGTACATTACAAATCGCAATAAGTTGCAATCATTAGAACTATATCAATGTGGCTTTGCCAAAAAACATTTTTGCATTTTTCAGCAAAACAAGACATACTGAAAGAATTAATGTGGATTGACCTGAAACACTTTGATCACCTTGAAGCACATAAGAAGCTATGCTGAGTTTTTCTGATGCAGGTCATTTTACTTTCTGGCAACATACAACTTTAAAACAAAACAATGAAAAATTGGGGCTTTCCAGCAGTATAGCTCATTGTTTTAAAACTTATGGTTACTTGTTATTTTGGGATGAAAAATAAAAGCAAGCTGAGTTTTGTTCCTGCTTCATTAGTGGGTATATTTCCCTGGAACTCTGTTTAACAACAAAAATAGTAAATCCATTGTTTATAGACCAACAGATGAATATTTATTCTGTTAAGTGGAGTTAGTTGAAGTATTTTGAGCAGAGCATCCCTCCACCCCCACACTTTCTCTTATCAAAAATGGGTCTGTTTCAATACTATAAACATTTTCCATTTAAATGGATCATTTCCAGTGGAATTTTCCACAGAAGTCACCCAACGAGGAGCAGAAGCCCCGCAGGATTTTGTGCAGAGCTGACACAATGCCTGGTGTCTGCCTTGTGCCGCAGGCTCCATGAAGGGATGGCTGTGCAATCCTGCCCTGCAGCCTCCTGGTGGCCCGACCCGTGGACGAAGGGTGGCAAGGGGTGAGACCTCATGGACCATGCGGCACCACAGGCCCTTGTGGGAAAAGGATATGCCAAGAATAAGGTCAACCCAAAAACTGGAGGCAGCTTTTCAGCATTTCTAAACCCACGATTTTCTTTAAAAAATAAACTCAGTTGAATTTTATTTCAACTGCTTGTCCCAGCTGTTTGTTTGTCTTTAGTGATGAAATTACATTTTTCCCATGGGAAGGACATTGTATTTCTCTGTACCCTTTAATGTCAGTCACTCCACTGCCCTAAATTGCATAGAACCACCATAAGCATAGCTTTAAACACCTTCTAAAGCCTCTTTTCATAATGCTCTTTATTCCTTTCATAGTGTGGCTAATTTTCTACACATCTGCCACATTCCTGTCTGTACCACAGCAGTGCATATCAAACCAAAATAAGGTGGCCCAGTTTGACAAATACAAACTGAAATCACAAAAAAAAAAAAAAAAGTGTGAGAATTAAGGGAAAGTTTAGACATCAAAGAATTACCATCTCCTGACTTTTAGGACTACCTTCAAGAGTTTCGCAAGCAGAAAATCTCTGCTCACTTTGACAGTCTTTTCTTAAGCTGTTACAGTTCAGATTCACATGGCCCATATTCCATCTGATTTCTCGGGTTTTAGTGGTTTTCGTACCATCTTTCTCTGGTCCTTCTGAAGTACTTTGTCTACACAAACCTGAGGGCTGAGAAGCTCGGGTGGAATTTGAGGAGAAATCTTGATTAATTAAAGATTTCTTTAGAATATCTGCTTTCCTTGGTTTTCTTTCTGATTCCTCCTGGTAGGCTAGAAATCCAAAACACCTCACTCCTGCTTGTAAGATACTTGCAGTTCCTTTTGATAAATTATTGCTATTTCCCACTGAAACTTCAAGTTACTTCACTGAAGATTGCCATAAAAACTCTGATCCTACTTTTGGTCTACGGCTTTCCCTGGAAACGGGAGGATGACGGGATGGGAGCAGCAGTCCTCAATGTCCCAAAAGCTGTGTACCACTGGCCATGGGGAGGGGAGAGCCAGTGGCCTTTGCCAGGACCAGGAGCGAGGCAAGGAGTGGGACACACTGGCACATGGCTCATGGAGCCTCCCTTTCCCATGATCAAACACAGACTACCTCCGTGCCATCCTTGGGATTCACCTCCACTGGCATCCTTGCACAGAGCCAAGGGTGAAAAGGGAAGGAGCAGAGGCTGGGGCCTCCGTTTAGCATCCTGAACTCCTGAATGGAAAGGATGGGGGTAGGGAATTCCAAAGAGGAACAGAATGCTGTTATTTTTGGCCTTCTCAGAAATTTCCACAAAGAGAACAACTTTCAGCTGAGTAAGCGTCAGGAGCTCAAATAGGAGGCCTAACTCAGTATCAGACTTCTCAAAACGTTCACTTCTCAGGTTATTAAGTTTGGTCTTTGCCCTCTTGAGACCCATGAAATGAATCAATGTCTCCTGCCAACCACCAAGGGATTTGCTGTCTTCATGCCTCATTGAAACATCAAAAACTAACCAGTGAGGTGAGAGTTTCTCAGTCATGGATTGCACAATGCTCCAAACACTAATTCTCCGTGTACAGAAATAATATCCTGAAGGCAGATCTCTTCACACTGATATTGTTACATTTTCTAGCCACTACAGCTCTTTAATATCTCAGTTTATTCTTACAGGCCAATGCATTTAAATGCTGTTTTGCCTGCAAGATATCATATGCAGGCAGCTGAATTTTGGCAGGAGCTGTGTGAAAATGCCAAAATCCTTAGCTGGTACAGATACTGTACAGATTAAGTCCTCTAAAAATGCCACAATCATGCACAAGAATAGACTACTGCTACTGGTGTAATTGTGGGACAATTTGGTTAAAAATGAAGTCCCAAACTTTCCCTCAAGTACTCTTCAAAACTTTTCCTTTGGGAAAAAGTTACTTAGCCCTCATACCATGAGAACTCTGCAGGAAAAGTCAAATTAGTGTTGATATCTCTCTTGCAAGTTAATGATGAAGAAGTTCTGTCAGCAATTTCTCTTTCTGCAATTTGTGAATCTGAAGTAAGTTGGCACCACTCTTAACATCTTAAAAAGCCTACACAGGCTGCACAAAGCCAATGTTGCCTTCCAGTACGCATAACAACTTTCTAAAAGATGTCCTGAAGAAGTA
The DNA here is from genome assembly GCA_013400915.1 of Pardalotus punctatus. Lineage (NCBI taxonomy): Eukaryota > Metazoa > Chordata > Aves > Passeriformes > Pardalotidae > Pardalotus > Pardalotus punctatus. The sequence goes on from VZTX01028410.1 coordinate 884,772, forward strand.
ATTAAATCAGCAAATTAGTGATAGAATTGTGATTAAGAGCAGTTGGAAATAGACCAGAGGTTAACTGGGAATTTCCTGCTCCACATTAAGAAGTGCAAGTTTAAGAGAATTTTATTTAGTCCTTTTCATGAGCTTAGCAGAGCCAAGCAACCTTTCAGAGAGGGGTGATGTACTATGCACAATTAAACCACTGGACTCTTTCCATTAACTTTAAAAACTATTGGAAAGCCCTGTGTATGAACTGGTTTTCCATGGAAATTCTTCAGTGCTCTCTCATCAGTGTGTGTAGAACAAATATATTTTCCTCAGGAAACTTGTTGGCATGAAAATCTGGCCCAGGGTAGCTCCAGGAACTAAATCTAGAAACCTTCGAGAGTTGTTAGCAACCCATAATTTAAGTCTTATATCTCATACTTATCACTTATTACTTCCTTCAGAACAGACTTGATTTTGAACTTGGACTTGCTTCAGAGCAGTTCTGTTCCCCCAGTGCAGCAAACATCCTCCAGCACCACCAGAATCTCTGAGCAGACACTCTTGAGCCACCATCCTAATTTACAGCCTCCTACCACAGTGATCAGAGGCTCCACATTCAAATACAAACATTTAAGTATTACAAGTTGCTGTCTTGAGTATCAACAAATGGACATCAGCAATGAAGGAAATGACTTCACACTCCTTGGTCTTTCATTACTTTCACCCATCACCTACAAAGATGCTGAGGAAAATCAGGAAATGGTTAAGTTGCTTTTTGCTTGCGTTGTCATAGCAAACCTAAATTTTTTCTGTTAATTTCCAGAAAATCATCTGCATTTTTTTCTGGTCATTCCCCCTTCTACAGCACAGAGTCTGATAAGCCCAAGTACTGGGTCAGACTTAAATAGGTCTGACTGATCCCACAGTGGGATTCACCAATTCATCAGACCATGTGGCAACAGTTATCTGGAGGTTTGGGATAGTGCTTGAGTCTAGGGTAGAGAACAGCAGGAAAGGCTCCCAAGCATAGCCATGTCTGAAAAGTCTCATTCATCTGCCAATGACAAGGAAACAAATAAACTTTAGATACTGCTGACCCCTTACTGGAAATGTCTGGGGAAATATATGGAGTGTGTGATGGAATCAGGGTTTTATCTGAGCAAGCCTACAGGTAGGACAGGGTCTTTTCATTAAAATATAAACCCCACTTTCTGCAAAATTGGAGAAACATGTTTTTGTTAAAATTCTCCGTGCAAAAGTGGGGTTTTTTGTTATTTTTTGGCAGTTTACTTTTGTGAAAACAGAATGCTGCCAGTTTTCATTTCGTCTCTGCTGTATCTCGTGCAGAAGACAAGGGTCTATGGAATGGGACATATAGCCAGCATTTTCTATGACCAAGACATGATACATTCCTGTGTTGCTGCACACAGGGCTGCCTAGTCCTTCATGGGAGCCCCTTCTGAGGCCATGACCAAGGGACATATCCCTGAGAAGCCCAACATTTCCAAATGAAAAAAGGAGATAACATAACTATGGCTCCTTGAAATCTTTGCAACATACACCACACGTGTAAGTTCTTTGCTTCCAACATGTTTCAAGGTTTCATATAACCAGAATCTGAAGCCTAACTCTCTTTTCTACCTGTTTGCAGGAGCTATGAAAAATTGCTCATCTGCATAATGCCGCATGTTCCACCATGAAATGCTGATCTTGATACAATCAGATTTAGACACAGGTTTTAACATCCCATTTTGAAATGTATTAGTTGCAGCCTTCCTTACAAATTACCTTGTCTGGAAACTGAAATACTGCAGCTCCTTAAACCTGAGCACCAGCCTGGAAAGGCAGAGGAGCTGTCTGAAGCTGTTTGATGCAGACAATGAAATGGTTGGTGACCTCCGAAAGCCTGTGCAAAATGCTCTGTTCTCCCAAGTCCCGTTTCTGTTTTGGGGAGTAAAGAGCGGACACAGATTCTGGTCTATTGGATTTGAAACTCATCTTTCCCATCAGCATTTTTTGCCTGCTCACTGAGCCCCTCCTCTCCCAGCATGCTGGCTTGAGGTCGACTTCTCAACCTGAAACACTGAATTCCCCCACACAGTGAAAAGGCAGAGCACTCCCTGAACCTGGGGCTGGCAGCTCCAGGCTGCAAATACCAAAATGTTACGATATGAGGCTTTTTGTGGCTGGATGCCAAAGTCTACCGGCTTACCCCTCACTGTAGTGAGGATAAGAAAAGCTAACATTTCACTCAACCATCAGAAATGTGAATTGACCTTGATAAGTGGATGAATGGAATTTTTCAGATTTGGGGTAATAATGCTCAGTGACTCCATAATCACTGGTGGTATTGGAAGATTTAAATAATCAATCTTCATAAAACTCCTAATCTTTGCCTGACAGGCACTATATACAGTATGTGGAATATTAATATTGCATTCAGTTCTGGACAGCTCAGTAACAGTAGTGAGAACAAATTGGAAGGAATTCAGAGAAGCACAGCAAAATGATGGAGTGGCTAGAGAGACTGATTTATGTGGGGTTATATCAAAAGAATTGTGTGTTCTGTTTTGGCCAAAATGCAAGGGAGAAAGGATGATCTGTGGAGTCATAAGAGCATCTTTGGGTGTCTGGAGGGGAGACAGTTCAGGAGGAAAGTAAATTATTTGGAGTTCTCTCTGAGTGTCAAGTTAGGATCAGTAGAGAGAATTAAGTAACTGACAGCTAAGGCAGAAAATCAAGAAAGTCTTGTTTCTCTGTTATCTCCCAGATCAGCTGGAGAAAATATGTCTCCCAAAACTGAAAATAAGTGGTGAATAAAACAGTAAAGGCTAATGAGGAGAAAAGGAAAAATTAAGAGATATAAGAAGAAATTGACAATGTATAATATCCCAGAGTCTCTGAATGTCCTCTTGAGGACTCAAGAGATCATTTGCTGTAGGGAGGGAAGGGAATATCACGAACCAGTACAGAGGTGATGAAAAATGATGAGCGACTTGGAAGAGACCCACAAGTCACTTCCCAGCCACTGACCCAGAGACAGTGAAGTTTGGCCAGGGCTGGGATGAATACTCCCTGGGTGTCCTGACTCCAGGTCAAGCCTTGCTATCAAACAAGCCTGAACTACAGGTCCAGAGGACAGCCAAAATTGGAATCTTAAGCATCCATCTCTGACTCATGTCTAGTTTAAGGTGACTGCTTTGCATATTTTAAAGGGAAGTGATATATCCAAGACAGGGACTTCTGTCCTCTGTCAATCCCTCCTCCCTGCCAATGACAGGAACTTGCAGTGCAGCTGTCAAAACCCCCAACACAGCGCAGAGAGGGAAGGGACGTGCACTTCTCTTTGGCAAACTTGCTCTCCAGAAACACGTGTGCAGAGGATCACCCACCAAGGGTCTGTGCTGTGTCTCAGGAGGGAGGGCTTTCTCCAACAGGACAGCGAGTTTCTCTGGAAGGGGATGAGTGGAAATCATGTACAAACAAGAGATCAAACAGGCCCCTTGCATACTGGCCAGAAGGCAAAGGTTTAGTAACCCCACTTTGGGAGGAGGATTGGGATATCAATGACCTCTGCACAGCCACCCTTTGTGAGGAAAATGCAGATCTCCAGGCAGCTGTCGGAGCCCGAACTTCTCTTTCCCAGGTGTGAGCTGTAGTGCACCTCATAGTTGCTGCCTGATTACAGCTCTCCTTGTGGGGAGAGTGGGATATACAGCGGAGTTGTGATGTGGAGCTGCTCTCCGTTTTGTTTAGTGTCCTTATTTACTTTCAGAGTTAGGAAATTTTAAATATATAAAGGTCTCTGAAGAACAAACATTTTGAAAATAAACCTAATTTTTCTTCTTCATATTCTGAAGTTCTCAAGTATTAGTGCTGACTGTGGACTCAGTTCTACCACAGTTCATGCATGATATTTCTCCTTTCATTTCCTGTCAAATGTTACAAAGATTTTTCTCAGCCCTTCACCATCACTGGAAAAAGAAATCATATTTTAACCTCTGGAATGATGCAGTCTGAGTCCTGACAGATCAAGATCTCATGGTGCCAGGATGATACTCTATTCTTTGACATAACCATCTGAGCAGCATATTCTACCTCAGAAAGAGGACCATGGCTTCTCACACCTCCCTCCCTCCCTGGGACAACAACTATATTTTATTATGAAAATCTGATTTTTCTTTTTCTAAAGAGGGCTGGGGGTAACTCAGCTCCCTCCCCTGACCTTCCACACACCAGAACATGTCATTCTGGACAGTTACCTCCCAAATCCTCCTTGACATAACCCCAAAAGCAACAGGGCTGTGATCTCCTGCCACTGTAAGCACTGCAGTGATCAGCAAATATTACTGATGAAAGCAGTCTGTGGCCCACACACATTCCTCTTCAGTGACACTCAGGCAGCCGAGCCAGGCACATGCTGTACTGAGGAGACTTAAAATGGATCCTGACATACTTGGGCAATTTTCCACTCCCAGCATCAAAATTTAGGCAAAGAAGCACTTTGAACCCTAAGTAAAAAGAGAACTATTGCATGGATAGCTCACCAGAATAACTCTTCTCTGTGCAATTTACCCATCTTCTGAAGTCAAGCTGGTGAAAATGTTGGGAAGTCCTCACTGGATATGGTTGATTTACATCAACATGTAATAAAAACTGTGTTTAAGTGACAGTCATCTTACCCTGGTTGGTGATATGGTTCTTACAGCTTTCTCACGAGCTCATGGAGTTGAACCTGAGGACATAATGTTGGGATTAATTAGGACAGAGCTCCTCACCATGAATTCCCATGTTTTTGGGACCACATGTGAAGTAGAACTACAAAAGCCAGAGTATTTATAGTAGTCCCTTGCATAGGTTGCAACACAATGGCTCATTTTGTTTTGGCTATCAGATTTTGCTTGTACCCCCAGGTTAAAGAAAAAAGGTGTAAGAGAGCTTGGTATGTAATCTCTTCCTACTGGAAATAAAGCAAAACAGTTGAGAAAACTGATCCAGATACAGACAACCATTTAATTAATTGAACGTTACAGAAGAGAAGTTAATTGCCTTTTCCTGCCCTTCTTCACTTGTATTACCAGTCTACTGCTTTTTTGAAAATTGGTCCCATGGACTTCTGGAGACAGCAGCTGAAGATTCTGCAGCAATGTTTCCCACCACCTCACTGCAGGGCAGCCCCTGCCCTCACACACATGAAGCCAAGTAACGCTGATTTCCAGATGCAGCTGAAGCAGGATCAAAGATTTGGTGATCAAAATACAATAGGAGTTTGCCCATAACACCATCTGTGCTGGCTGAAACATATACCCTGTCACCAGCCATATATCACCACATATCAGCCACATATCTGATATGTGTGATATGTATCATATCTCACATATACCAGATATGCTGATATCTTGGTCCAGCAGGGTACCAAAGAGACATCCCTGCTGGATGAGTAGTCCCGCTGATTTTAGCAGGACTACTTGTACATGTACAGACAGAGGTGGGCCTAAGAATTTCTCTGAAGCAAACCTAAGGCCTTTAGTCCTTTTCATTTTCATATGGTGATAGTGTTTAAATGAACTGATGCTAATTTGCATTAACTAGCAGATTAAAACTCAATTTAAACCTTCTTTGACTAGGATTGAGATTATGAGTGAGGCTGATTTTTGCTCTGAGATTTAAGGTTTGACTTTTAGCTCCACCTCCATGCATGATACACACAAAAACCCACAGGGGCTCTCCAGTCCCTGAAGGAAACCAAGGGGCCTGCAGAGGGGCAGGTTGATACTCACTGCTCTTGGGTGACACACACTCACCTGGGGCCAGTGGCTGCTGATTTTTATGCCACAAGTGAAGCCAGTTTGCTTTGTGACAATGGCACCCTTGCAGTAAGGATTATCTGTGTCAGGAATCCATTGTGTGCATTACACGGGCCAGTGTGTTAGTTGGTACATCTTAAACCAAACAATCTTGGTTTCCATCTATCTTCAAATGTGAGCTAATTATGTAGAGGCAACATCTACCAAAACCTTGTTTGTTTTCCTTCGACACACATCAGATGCATTGCCTTGTGCACAAATGGCCCTGACCTTGGGAAAAGTGTGGTCGAGCTCAGAACCATTCCACTCCTTAATCTTTTTATTAGTTGCCTTAATCACTAGAAATTGCTGGCATACCTGTGCTGTAGTTACAGCCCAGCTTCACCTGATCGTCACAGACAGAGCTTGAGGCAGTGTGGACCTCTAAATCCACTGAACTGTGTAACGTGTTACTTTTGGCCTCCCATATTAAAACCTTTTAAACTCTGCAGCAAGCTTTAAAACAATCACATTTCCTCAGGGCTGCCAGAAGCAAACGTAAATACAGGAGTTCAAAAGAAGAACCCAGTTTTCACAGCTGCATCTTAGTTAAATTAAAAAGAAAAAAAGAAAAAAAAAAAGACAAAAAAGAAGAAAGACAAACTGACCTAAAAGCTTTTGAAAATTCACACCAGGGCAGACAAAAGTAATTGTTCTAAAGCTGTTCTGGATATTTTAAGAACATAATTTCCAGATTTGAAAAACTTATTTTCCTAAGAAATCATCACTTTCAGGCAATGTAGGACTTAAAAATACCTTTGTTAGAATGATTATCAGGGCTTCAAGAGGAAATAAAATATACCACAGTTAGGAAAACATGTCATTTTGGCTATAGTGTATAACTAATTGATTTTTGAGCATTGCCTAATTGTCTGACACTGGTTAACCAAACAACAATGCATTTTTTCACAGGCTCCAATATTAGCTCAAACCATTCTGTGACCTCCCCCTGTTGAGAGACACACTATATTTTTGATCATAAATCTAACAGGGTAAGGACTGGAAAAGGGATTCCTGCTTTGTTTTTGCATTTTAACTGAGGTTAAAAAATTCTAACTGTTGCCATTTATATAGAGAGTAATATATTTTAGTGAGAGCTATGGCTCAGAGCAATGTGGGTACCAAAGCTGTGCTGCCAAGCTTTGTGTTTATTTAAACACAGCAATGGATTAGATTTTTGAGTAGAATCATGTTTAAGTCATGGTTAGATTCAACTTTGATGGCTGCACTGAACTGATTCCTGAAATTTATTTGAGGAACAGAAAATATACTGTTTAAAAAACTTTAAATGAAACAGTATTTTTGATATGAAACTATTTAAGCACTTAAAATACTCTCTCTGCTTCCTCCATGTAATGGATGCTGAGCAATGTATATAATCTCAGGCAAACCAATTTCCACTGAAAAATATGTACTTGTGATGACAAAAACTGTACAAAATTTATATATTGACTACATTTTAAGAAAGAAAAGCTTGAAAAATATTAAAATTTTGTAGTAACATAGTCTAAAATTCAGATTTTTACCTTTAGAAATTGTTATTGATCCTTAACCAATAAAATTGGTTAAAATTTTAATAAATTATTATGAATTATTATAAAGAAAAATTCAGGAGAAAAAAATAAAATAAATTATTTTACATCTTATAGTGGGAAAGTTAAAATAATCATAAGCACTTCGATGCAATTTGAAAACTTATTGTTTCTTTTTGGCCAGCCAACTGAGAAACTATACTCTTATTTTCATAAGGGGGATGCTGAAAGAATTTAAAGCACCATTTGGCTTGGAGTGTGTGCCAAGGAACTAACCTGTTGAATTTTGGAGCACAGTTTTACAGTCTGCTGTGCAGTTTGTGTTGACATTCCACTGAGAAGACATGGGCAAGTTACCATTTTTGACTAGATTATGAAGGGAATTTCGGTTTATTTTTGGAGACTATTTCCTAATCAAATAAACAGCTCATAATGCATTTTTCAATATCAATTTGAAATATGTTCTTTGGTATTCTTGGAGCTGAGCATTTTCAGCCAGCAGCTATTTACCTGGGCACCAGAGTAGTGCTACAGTTGTGGGGGCTGCTTTGATGAAAGGAAAAGGTTTCCTGTTTCCAGAAATGATGTTTTAATTGCCCTGTGCACAAGTCTGGGAGCAAAAATAGTGTTTGCACATTCAGTGGCTCTCTCACTGTGCTTAACTCCACCGATTTGTTTTTGTTTGCTGATAAGGGAACTGGAGAACTGAAGGGAGTAATTGATGAGCTCCAATGTGAACTCCCATCTCACAAGCTGGTAGATAAATAAAAACCTTTCCCAGTGACTGGTGGGAAAAGGGGAAAAAAAAGAAAAGAAGGAAAAAAAGAAAGAAGAGGCAGTGTGTTGATCACAGGCTGAGTCTCTTCATGACAGTAACTCAACAACTGTATGCATCTGACCGAGTGAATTCTCTAAAGGGGAAAGTCCAAAACACTGAGGTAAAATGAAATTCAAGAATGTCAGTATTTTATATTTGATTGCTTTGCCATGTGTTCCTCCACTTTGTTCTTTGTGTGTGAATCCTCAGTATTTACGATGAAACTGGGCTGTGAAGATGGAGGGTGCGTTCTTGAAATGTTTTGTGGGAAACTGGCGCCCTGTCATGTTATTGAAAACTACCTGGCCACATCCCAGGTCCTGACTTGGAAACGTGTCTTAAGGAGTCTTCCTGTTTTTTCCTCAATTATTTCCCTCAGTGATAATGAAGAAGAAAAAGGAAGAGTGATGTGCTGAACGTAAGGTGCATTCACCCCCATCAGCATTGACGGCAGCACACACAGCACGAACTTCGGCAGAGTGCAGTGTAATGGTCTGATCCAACTGGGATCCAACTGGGAAAAACCGTAAAACTCCACTGCAAACACTTGTATAAACAGGACTTTTTTTGATGAAATTGAAACCATATTTTGACTTGTCGTTAGAGAAACAAATCTGAAGAGATAGTTATATATTGAATAACCTTAGAGCTTTTCAGAGCCAAGAAATCAGCTGCTGGCTTGAAGACCTGGATGGCAATGTGAAACATGCTGACCAAGGCCAATTCCTTAGTGTTCTGTGGCTCAGCAGCATATTCATGTTGTGATTTTACTCTCCATCACAACCACTGAGGCCTTCTTGGGACCAGCAGGTATAAAACTGTTCTCCTCAAAAGTTTCCGTCAAACAAAAGAGGAATTCCCGGAACTGTTGACGACACAGGGCAAAGGACACACAGCCAAGTCTTCTGATATTGTCAGGAGACCGGTGGCACAGAGGCAGCAGATAATCATGGCCCTACAAGTGCACACATTTTATAGAAATCAGGAGCATAACTGGTGGTGTCAGCCATGTGCTTCTCTCCAGGGATGTAATTTTTGCTTATGGTTCACTGATTGGCAAAAACTAGTTCTGACTACAATGCCAAGGATGTGCACAAAAGCAGGGATCTGATGGAACAGCTGTCCTTCACCAGAGCATGGCTCGTTCACCACCTTTGTCTATGGTCATCTCCTACCAGGGGCTGGAGCTGAGCCAGCCCTGAGGAAGATTTTGTTATCTAAGAATTTAGGAAATGCAAAAGACACCTTTGTCCAGAGCCACAAAGCATGTGTACAGTAAATTAACATCTCATTAAATAAATATACTGGGCCTCTTAAACACCCTGGTCAAAAGGAAGTATGTAAGATGTGTCACATTATCCAAACCTTATCCACACTACTATGATGAGGTGTGACTGCCTGCAAATGGAGTAAGAACAAGGTCTCAAAAGAGTTTTAGTATTGCTGTATTTTTCTATTTCAGTAGCACCTAAAGGCCCTGAATGAGATACAGGTCCCTGGCTGGAAAAACTTTCCATTTTAGGGAAGGCAAAGGGAAACTGAGAAATGGACAAATAAGTGACTTGCCACAGATCATAAAGGACATAACAGTAAAGGCAGAAGGAGAATACAGACCTCAGGAGTTCCACCCCATGCTCTGGTGACTATTTGAGATTAGCAGATTGCTAACACCTGAAGCCTGCTGCTCTGCTTTTGGAGCTGCTGTTCCCTCACTGCACTCAGATGTTTACTTTTGGAACAGCTTTTTGTGAGCTGAGCTCAAGAAATCCATGGCAATGAAAAATGTCCAGTGATCAGTCAGACAATCAAAAGTACTTTGTAATTGTCACTTTGGTGCCTGGGATTCTGGGTGTTTATCTGCATTTTCTGCAGGTTGCTTCTACTTTGATCCAAAACTTTCAGCCAAGTCAAGTCCTTCTGAGGATACAGCTGGCATGGCAGATGAAGTTATGGCCCACCTGTTCTTTCTTTCTGCTGAGGAAATACTACAGGGAGTTGTTTTCATTGCTGTTGAGATCCATAACAGCTTTTGCAAGTGTTTCCATTGTGTTCCAATGCAAAGACAAATGTGTGCATGAGGTGATTTTGTGCTGTAAAAGATTAGGAAAATGAGGGATTGTGAAGGCTTGGGCAGTAAGACTGCTAACCTGCTGGAAAGCCATCCTGGAATGAGACGAGGACCATCTCCTCAGCTGGTCCTTCCCATGTTGCCTAGCTGTAAATCCTCTCTAGTCCTGTCAAGCACCTGCCATGATGGAAAGAGGATGATGTTTACAGATATCCTTGAAATATGATCCAGTACAGAGTGTCCAGTAGAGGCCAGTGCTGGCAACAGTGATGTCCCCTTTGCACAATTCTCCTTCAGTATTTATCCACATATGGAGCAGTTGCCAAAAGGGGATTTCCACTGCTGACTTCCCAATCTTTTTTTCTGGTCAATCCAGTTATTTATTCCCCTGCTGTGAATATCTGTGGTTGGAGTAGGAATTAGGAAAGAGATTTTTAGGGGGTGATGTCCAGAATCATTGACAAGAAACCAACAGTGCTGGCAGGGCTGACCTTTTATTAACCTGAACTGACCATGAAAGGCAGAATGAAGAATCCCAGGGAAGTGAATTTCTGAAACTCCTTCAGGTTTCATCATGTTGGACACAGCACCCCTCTGCTGGGTAAGCTCATGTGAGACAGATCCGTGGCCTGGAACTGCACTGGGGACCATCAGCCAAGCCAGGCAGCACAGAGGCCATCTTAGAATCTCTTCCCCACCAGCTCTCCAACCCTCAAAAAGCTGCTGAGGCCTGAATAGGTCTTACGGGGAGGATCACAGCTCGGGCCAGCCCTTTGCTGGAGACCTGTACATGTTCAGCAGCACAGCCCATCTCATCTCACAGGAAGGGAGATGCCAGTGACCATTCCAAACAACAGCTGGAGGTGAAAGGACTTATCTCTTGCCTCCTATTCATTGATGCTGATTTGTTAAATTAAGTTACCTGTGTGTGGGGTTCAGCCCAGAATTTGCAGCTGTACAATCACACAGATATGTCAGCAGCAGCAGATTTTATGGTTCTGCCTGGGACTTGTTGGGACTGTCATACAGAGTTTTGGGCAGCCATTCATTCATAGAGTAGAAAATCTAGTTGATTATCATTAGGACATGAAGATGACGGTCCAGACTCTTAGGATGTCTGTGCTGTACTTTCAGCATTGCCCTCAACCCATCTGTATATCAGATTCACTGGCAGTGCTGGAGTCAAAACTGGAATTGTGGCTCCAGCTGTGTTCAAAAGCTGCTCAATAAATTTCACAGCCCATGCACTCACCCTGGAGGGCAGGTTGTTTCACTGTAGAAGGCAATCAGGTTGGTAAAGCATGATTTACCTTTAGTACATCCATGCTGACTGCTTCTGGTCACCTTGTCATCCATGTGGGAAGAGATCTCCTAAAGAACGAAGTGCTCCATCATCTTTCCAGGGACTGACCTGAGGCCGGTTCCTAGTTCCCTGGGTCCTCCTTCTTGCCCTATTTGAAAACCAGGGTCATTGGATTTGTTTTTCCCCATACTGAGCTGCACTTTACAAGATGAACTTGGAGCAAAATCCATCATGGATTGGGTGGATCATGGCACAGTGAACTCAGGATATCAGGTCTGCCCATTGGCTTCTCTGCAGCACTTGGAGCAAGAGATTACCACAGCCAAGCAACGAAAGGATTATCTTCTTTCATGAGTTTCCTTTCCTTGAGTGCTCCTGGGGGATCCTTCTGGCTGTATACCAAACAGTTTTTAAGCCTCCATGAATCTGGAAAATGTTCTTCCCTCCTATACCTTGAGTTGATGGGGTCTAAAAATGGTGACTTCCAAGGCATGCTGCAGAATAAAAACAACCTTTGGCAAAAAGGTTTTGGAGTAGTTGGGCTGTGAGTGGTCAAAAGGTTACCAATCACAGCTTCCTGGTTGAGTTCTTCTTTGGTTTCCTTTTTTAAATAAAAACAGGTCTTGAGTTTTTAGGAATATTCTTCCATGTGCAAGGCACCTAAAAACCCTTTTCATTGTTCTGTTTATTATTTAAATAAAAATAAAATTATCAATCAATCAGTCAGAATTGCCTGCTCAGCCCCAAGATTTGATTCTGAAAGCTTTAGCTCTCCATGTGGTCTCTTAAACCGCAGCAAGCTACTAGAGTTTAGAGCTGACTGCTTCCAGTACCACAGAAATCAATCCCTTCTGCATCTCACCGTGGTTATTTTGTAACATACCATGACACGAGCACATTCCTTGCTTGTAAAATAATTGACTTCTCCATATCTCCAATGAGGTTTCATCTTCCCAGCCTGACCCAGTCTGACAAATGCACTGGATCTATTTAAAACAGCAGGTCCAGGGTAGCTGCGCAAAGCACCGCAATTAAGTGGGAGCAGCCTGATTAAAATGTTGTCCTTAATTATGTGTGATGACAGGGAAAAACCTTTTTTATAGATTCTCTTTGTGACAGGGCCCAGACTGCCTTGCCAAAGCCCTAATGCTAGACAGCAGGAAACTTGGCCCAGAACCAAAAACTCAGCAGACACTTCCCTTAGACAGCACTCGGTGCAGCAAGCAATCTGTCCTTCCCCATGTATATTTTAGGCAGACAGGCTGAAAGTCAACACAAGCTTGAATAAATCTGGGGACTGGTGTAGAAACCCATGTTATCTTCAGATGAGCCTAACCCCCAGGTCAGCAGGAGTCTAGAGTATGGGGTCAGAGTGGGACTAATGCTTGTAAGTATAGACCCCATTAAACTCACAACATTGTTTACATCAATCTGCTTCATTCATGAAATGATGATGCTGCCAAACTTTCCTGGGGTTTTTTTATGAGAAATGGGCAAAGCAAATTGGGCAATGGTCCAAAGGCCCCTGAGGAACAAGTTAGTTTTGATAGATTAGAAACAAGATTAATCTCCATGGGATGGTATTAAAGCATCTTTTATTATGTGCAAAGCAGCCTTTTAACTTCTCAGGAGACATCCCTATCTCTCCATGCTAGTCCAAGCAAAAAGCTTTCAGCATTAATAACACCTGGAGAACCCCACTGGTCTGACAGCTCAAGGGGAACAGCTTGGCAAGGGCTGTATGACCTTCTAAAATAACCCATTTGGGTCAAATGTTGCTGGGCTCTGGACAAAATTACCTCCTTCCAAAAGCAGTGGAAGCTTTGAACACAAGATGCTTCACAGCCTTAGGGCCTTGATTTCTTAATTTAATTCATGATACATTTGTCAACTCATCACTTGCATTGCCCGAAATGTCTGACAGACCTAGATCTCTCATTTATTCCTAATAAGTTAATAGTATTTATTTGCTGCAAGGCAGACTATTTAAATACCATGGTGTTTGCTGGACTTGCTGAGATGAATGTGATATGGACAAGCAGTTTGAGTGTAAAACCTTTATTCTGAAAGCATTGTCTAGAAATATCTTCACTTAAATTAATCCCTTCACTTAAATTAAAACTATTTTTGGTCACCTGGGAATGTTTAACTTTGCTTGCAAGCATGGATATAATGTATTTATTACACAAAATAAGCATATTTTCCAACATTTTTCAAGTGATAAAATGTAGTTCTATTGTTTTTTTTTTTTTTCAGGTGTTACAAACTTTAAAAAAAATGAATGTGTCTGGCACCAAAATTTGTTCAAGCATAAATATTTTTCTTGTTCTGATAAAAACACAGCAAGTTTCCAGCCAGTTCTAGTGTGCATTTCTGATTACTTGTCTCAAAAAGCATCCTCTATACACAGATCTTGAAGAATGGCAGTGAACATAATGAAGAACTAGAAGAGAAATCTCTGAGAAGAGATTGCAAAATGTCATTTTTTTCAGGCGGGAGAGAAGTAGAATATACATGATAAACTGTATGAGCAATAAAAGTGTCAGGGAACAGAGGGAAATATGGCTCTCCTTGGCTTATAATATAAAAATCCTCAACCAAACAAATGACAATTCAGTGAAACAAATTCAAAGCCAGCAAAAGGACATACTGCTCATTTTAACTGCATTTTTCATAGTGTAATTTGCTGCCAGACAATATCACTGAGGGAGAGAACCCAGAAACAGCATGGATATTTATAGAGATAACAGTAATACTTAAATCCATCATGAGTATTGATAACATATATTTCAAAAGGAACATCTAGCCTGAAAGAAAGAAGGTTAAAGAACTCTAACTGCTAAAGGAGAAGCAGATCCTGGCTGTTGCTGGGCACACAAAGCTTGGGTACAACAGGTCTGCTTCACTCAGGGAGCTGCAACTCCCTTGGATGCATAAACAGGACAACAGCCATAAAGCAGCAACAAAACATGACACTTCCATATGAACATGGCAGATCTGTGTATGCGTAGTGCTAGTAGCTTTTTTCACCAGTGCAAAATTTGAAAATCTCTTTTCATGCTGAGCCAGAATGAAAAAAAAAAACCAAAAGCCACTGAATACTGTATTCTAAACACTCTGAAAAAAATGTCCTTTTTGGGGGAAAAAAGTTCCCATATGTATTTATTCTTATGTTACTTTTATTAGTTTTACATCATTTCTTGAGACACAGCCATCCCAGTCTTCACTAGGAATCATGTTAAAATACTTTAAACAATAGCTGCTCCTCCAATTTATGAGTACTTCTTTGTTCTGAATGCTAGGATACACTAACACTGGTAGGAGACATAATCCAGAGAAGACAGGATGTTTCAGTCATTGTGAAGTAGCAGCTGCCCCTATTTATTAAAAAAAAAAAGCTATTACAGCAGGTATTGTAACATAACTATCACATCCTGTGCCATCTCTTATGTCATATATCATCTCACTGGATGAACACACTGTGTGTTTGTGCCCGCTTTCCCCTTTGCTTCATCTCCCTACACACATCCTTCTTTCTCATCCCAAACTGCCTCAACATGCCCACAGTAGGTTATGACATGCTAGCTGGAAGACTGAATGACACAGGAATGTCAACAAATAATTAAAACCAGAGAAAAGTGAATAAACATTTTTTTTATGTTAAAAGAAGTTATAAATATTGGTGAGAAGAGTCATCATCACTACAGAGTGTCGTGGAAAAAATATTTATGCAATCATTTCAGCAAAAATGTCCTGAGCAGCTCTAGTCAATATATATTTGGGCAATCAGTCCAGCTAATTGTAGCATATATTTACAAAGACTAATGACTCTGAAGAACCCAGGAGACTACTGGAAGGAGTTAAGAACCGATTTGGCTTTTAGTCTTGCTCTAAGATTTCTGTTTGTATTGAAGAGCGCCTGGTCTTCCCTAACCAGGAAATCCCTGATTCATCTGCTTTGCAGACATGAGAGGGAATGGAAGGTTTTCTCCATCCGGAATGATACTTGTATAAGACCAGCCATCATGCACAAGTCAGGAGACTTCTACCCTCCCAGTACTGCCTGAAGAATCTGAATACCACTGAATACCACTCCAATCTAATATATTGCAGGTTAGAGAAGCTCCAGCCCATAGTTTCTTGTAATTCAGCTTGTATTTGGCAGGAATCTTGTGTGTTTTCCTGTATAGATTTGATCCTTGCCTGTCTCCAGTTTAAAATCCTGGTAAACCAATTTCTTAGGAAATCTTTTTCTCTCTGTGCCCTGGGATTACACAAATAGCAGGCCCTTGTGACAGTTCCTGGTGTTTCAGCTTCACCTCGGATCTTTTCTGTAGCTCAGCTCTTGGGTCTGATCTCTGGCCAACTGCTTGAGGGGCTGCACAATCTTCTCTCAGCTCCCAGCTGTGATCCCTCCCACACTGCTCTGTTTCCAGATGTGCCCTGCACATCCCAGCGCAGAGAAGGGGAGTGTCCTGCACCATCTGCATCCCTACCTGTCCCTGGGAGCGCCCACGGGTGCTCCAGCTGTGACCATTGCTTCCCTGCAGCTTCCCTTGCTCAGCTTTTTCCTGTTTCCAGCAAGGACACTGAGGGGGAAGTTCTCAGGGCAGTGAACAACAGAGCTCAGACTGGCTGCTCTTCTCCATGCTGAATCATTTCTTTCCACGAACTAGACATTTCATAAGTTACCAGCCTTCACATTTCTTTCTCCATGAACATGCAGATCTTCTTCCTCCTCAGCCTAGACTCCAATGGTTGATCATTTTTTCCCTTCCAATGAGTGCTGAACATTCAATTGAGTGGCCATTGAATGGCCATTCTCCCTCACTTTCTTCATTTCAATTTCTGTATTTATAGCTAGTTTGTATCTTGCTTTTCAGTCCTCCATGATCTTTGAACAGCACTTCACCTCTTGAAACAATTTGGGATATTGAGCACTGGTCACCAATTGCAATTAGGAACAGGGAAATGCTTCCAAATTTTTCTACCTAAGGCCCTCTCTTTGCAATTATGATCCCACTGGTGTTCTTACTTGCACGCTCACAACAGTTAAGTTAGGAACTAATGAGAAAAAGGAATGGGAAAAAGGGGTTACAAGAGAAAGTCCATCAAGTCACAGGCATTCAGGGAGGCTCAGGAACTTGCAGTCTCACCCTCTCTGAGAAACAAAAAAGTTTCTAGTCATTCCTGCTACGTGGCTTATAACTTGTATTTGGCTGGAACACATAGTTCAGGAAAGCATTCCATTTGGATGTGAGGATACTAAAGGAAGAAGAATTCCCTGCTTTCTTAAATTTTGACTAGTGCTTCACAGTTGTCTCTATCAAACCTCAGCAGCTGAGGGACAGAGGGAGCTGAGGGCTCGTTTTGGAACCTACAAGATGCAGTGAGCTGTCATGTTGCGTGTCTTTCTGCTGGGACTGTGTGAGTTCAGCCCTCTCAGAGTGGCTCCGAGTTACTCATTCTCAGCCCTCTGGCATGGGTGTTAACTCTGCCATCAATCACTCTCAGAGATATTTGGGCTTTTTGTTTTCCATTTGATCAGACAAGTGTCACTGACTGCACTGTGGCAGACAAAGCTCTCCAGAAAAGGGGTTTGAAAAGCCTCATACTGTGCTATCCAAATTATCCTAATTACCTAATTATCCTTATCACAGCAACTAATTAGACTGGCTATAAAGCTAAACCCATAAACAGACCACAGGCTGTAAAAGCCTGCAGGCGAGAGAGATGTTGGAAAGAGACTCAGAAGTACAAGTGGGTGTAGGAATGCTTTTATCTAAAGGTTTGGGCGAGGGCAAGTGCCTGCAGAAAATAACCAGTAGTCTCTCAGACTGCTCAGAGCACTGACAGGATACAAAATCTGTATGAGTGCCAGCAAGACCATCATCTACAGTTGCCCAATTTTAACAGCTTGCAGAAAAATAGAAATGTATTTTCCCCCACAACAGTCTCATAAAAGCAGGAGTAAAATGAATCCCAACCCTCTTCCTGAGAGTCTCTGCTTCCAAAAGGCAAAAGCTGACTGAGCACTACTATAAAGGAATGTGTTCCTCAAGTCTCATGGTTTGAGAGAGCAAGGATGCAAATAAATGGTCTCTGGACTAGGCTCCCTTGTGCATCACACCTCTCTTGAAGGTCATTCCAATTCCCCTGTTCTAATGCAAAGTCTTTTTTTTTTTTCAAGGTGTGAAGAATGTCCAAAAGGGGTTTCCTGTCTTCCAAGATGAAAGTTTTTGCAGCAAGGTGAAAGTCAGTGGCATTATTTATGGCTCACTGCTGGCTCCCAGCAGCAGTCAGTTTGGCTGTTGGGAGGCCATACGTAAACACTTTGTCAAGTCACAGTGTCTGTCCCTTTTAGCAGTCTTTTGGGAAGGGAAAGGGAGCCTGTCACTGTGTCTGCTGCTCTCCCTTGCCTGGGAGAATTAGTTCCTTGTAAATAAAAGCCCAGGCTTTTTCCTGCTGAGGTAGTTCCCTATTGTCTGCTATTTGATTTCCTGTAAATGGACTTCCACTGCTCTTGGAAGATTTAAATAGAAACCAGAAATAGCTCTGAGCAAAGCTGCATGCACACAGTTTAATGGCAACCCAACAAAGTCATCTTTTTTTAATGAAATTACCAGAGCTGACTTTTTTCTCTCAAAGACCTTTGCTGACCCATTATAGGCAGCCCCTCCTGTATGTTTCCTACCAGAGAAAAATCAGACCGTGTAACCAAAAACAGGCAAAGACAGCAGGCAGCATCACAGACAGCAAACAACTTTCAAACAGTGCAGGATGCTTGTGTGGAGATGATGGAGAGAAGTGTGCTCCTTCCTGAATGACAGGCCCAGGATGCTACCTCAAGCTTTCTCACCTCAGTGCCAGAGCTGCCTAGGACCCCTCCTGAGCAGGATCTGGTAGGAGTTGTAGCCCTGCTCACTTTATTACAGTAGAATGATTTCCTTCTGACACAAGCAGAAATCCTGGCTGAAGCATCTTGCTGGTTCTTAGCAAAATTTATGATGTCTCTTTATTCCTTATTCTGGTGTTTTTCCACATGTGCAGGTTTCCCAGCTGGCACACAAGTTTCAAGCAGCAATTCCACAGTAGCCTTTTTGATAGGAATAGCTACAGGCTCAGCAGTGAGGTGTCTCTGCTCTTGTAACCTTAATAGCCAAATATCAAGTAATGGCTCCAGAACTTGTAAGAATCAGAAAATGCGGTCTGTTTGGAAGTAATAAAATGCGCATTGCCACGGGCCTCCCAGTTCGTGCACCTGCTGGCACAGACACAGCCAGTAAAAGGAAGCTTGTAATAACATAAAAGCTTGGAATTCAGAGGACTTAAAGCTGAACAAATCATTGGAGAGGGAGGTTTGCATTGCAGAGAAATGAGCTTTAAAGGCCTAGAAAGCCACAAATGCTGATTGTTTCTAGATTCTGCTCCATTTTACTAACTTAATGTGAATTGGCTGGGGTTACAAGGTTAATCTCTGCAATGTTTACCACTTTTCTAACTAAACAGAGGGGAACACAAGCAGAATGCGTTAGGTTTCAGGGCTGCAGCACCATTTCCGTGCCTCTTCTTGGGAGGTACTGGAAGTTCAGAATATCTTGTGGGAGAGCAGGAAGCTCAGCACCCTCCAGGCAGTACACAGCACAAAGAAGGATTGTTCCTGGGAGATTTTGGCTGCCAGAGAGGCTTGGAGGGTTTTCTTGCACCAACACAGATGAACAGATACATTTTTTGCTGCTTATGTCACTTGAAACTCTAGCACCTGCTACAGATAAAGCACAGTTTGGTCAGCATCTTTCCTGAAAAATTTTATCACAGATTAAAATTTTCCAGTATTTAGTTTTGACCAAAATCAGCAGGGTTGTAGGATGTTTTGGGAGGATAGAGAAGTTTGGCTGGATGCAAGTCAGATAAAAATTGAGCAAAGCATAGATCCCTTACCATCACAGAATCCTAAAATTGTTTAAATTGAAAAAGCCCTTTAGGATCACCAAGTCCAACCACTACCCCAACACTGCTAAGTCCACCACTAAACCATGTCCTTCAGTGCCACATCTACACATCTTTCAAGCACTTCCAGGGATGGTGACTCCACCACTTTCCTGGGCATCCTCAGTCTCTGCCAGACTCCGGTTTTGTGAGCAGTGGCTGTCAAAGATTTTCTGTTGGATTGTATTCCCTGATAATTTACAGAGCAGGGAAAGAGGAAAGATGCTCAGCCCTGTCAGGATGTTCAGCAGAGTTAAGTAGTCATACAATTTTTCTAGTTTTGTGCTGGTCAAGAAAGAGGCTCTGCCTTGAAATACTGTTCACAAAGCAGCTGCAGACCTGTACTTCTCCAGGATTTATTCTAGCTCATTTCCCAGAATAATTGCTTTTGAAGCAGCCTACTTAGGCTGAAGAATTTTAGCTTTTTTTTTTTAAACGTGAAACCCCAGTTTGTTTGAAGGATTGGTCTATCCCTGCAAACCCTTAATCACATTATCCTCAGTTTCCATTCCCAGGTCTGCCCCAGGCCCTACCAGCTTTGAAGACAATTTCCCCAGCCACATGCCTAGAGAGAAATTTGATTATTAAAATCAGCTTCTTGCTATAAGAGAGGCCTGAGGAACCTCCTGTGCAAACAACCCCAGGAAGGAGGGCTAAGGATGTCATCGGGGCTAAGGTGGAACAACAGTGTTACGAGCAAAGTTAGTGCCTTTCTGGTTAAATCTCCACCAATGTTGCAATTTTCATAAAACAAAAATATCTGCCAAACTCAAATGAAAAATAACAATTTTTAAAAAGTTTATTAAATCCAGCTGCTTAATTTTATAATTTTCCAGATGAAACTGAAATTTTTCAAGACCACTCTTGTTTCTTTCCATTGAAAATGGGGGGAAACAGAACCTTAAAGTTAAAGTTGATTTCAAGGAACATTTCAAATGGCACAAAGTAAAATCAACAAAACAAAGAATTTTTTAATCTTACTCTTATGCTATATTTAAACTTTTCACTTGTGAATTAAAAAAAAAAAAGTGGTTGTTACAACTCTGGTCCTTCATCCATTAATCCATAACTGCATTTACCAGTCTTTCTGTCTATCCCTTATTTCTAAAGTGATTTCAAATGTGTTAAAACCATTTAACTGCTTTTGGTTTTCCTCTGAACATATTTCTAAAAATACACAGGTGGATTTTGGAGCACTTAAAAACACAAGTAGTTAAAGCTTTGCTCCAGGGCCAGAGTGCTCTAAGGACACTCAAAGGAAAGCATTTGGAGAGCAATAAATACACACAGCACACATTTTTAGCAAGGGACTGAGGGATGATTCAGGGTCAGTAGTTATGGCACAGCATCTGGATCCAGCCCTTTCCTCCTAACACCGACTGCCAGTAAACACCCTGCTTTAGCAAGCCTGGCTCTGCTGAACACTTCCCATTCCCTTTTGGGGACTGCTCTATTTTTAAATTTCAACCTTCACCCTGAGTAACTTTGGAAATGCAGCCTTCCCAGCTGAGAAACTGAACTAAAAAGAATATGAAACAAAATGTTACAGTATCACATCATGGTTTGAAGTTGTTAGGAGCATATTTCATTGATATTTTCCAAAATAGTTCAATTCTTGGAATCAAATTCTTGCTCTCTGTAAGGTATAACAATTACCCAGACTATCCATACAAACTTGGTGGTTTGCAGCATTTTGGAAAAGACAATTATTAAAAGAGTGAGCATGTCTGATCATTAATTTCAGCATTGTTACCACCATTTAATGTAATCTGCATTTGCAGATCAAAATGTCAGATGTGATGGGGAGATATCTGAGCATAAACAGGAAGGGCCTATGCCCAAAAACCTACCAGCTGAACTCAGACCTTTCCCAGCTATACCTCTGTTTTAACCTGGACCATTCAGCCCTTTCCTGCACTTGAAATCCCATCAGAAAGATGGTGGGACAGCATTGGAAATGGCTCTGACCATCAGTTTCTTCTCACGGGGTTTGCAACTCTGGCAGAAACATCAGGATGAGTTTTCTGGACAGCTGACTGCCCTGCTCTGGGCCGATGGAGGGGATGCAGGTGACTCTCTGCTTGTCACTGTCACCTGGGGCTGTGCCCAGCCAGAGCCTGCCCTGCTGTGGTTGTGCCCAGCACAGTCTTATCTGTCACACACAGGGCATTGGGACTTTAGTGTAATTTCCTTCTTGCAAAGAACAAAGTTTTGCAACTACCACCAGAGCATCAAAGAATGCTTCAGAAAGGAAATACTTGAAAAACTCCAATGGCCAATTGCATCTGTGTGAGTAGGAAATTCTAGCCTTGGTTGACCACAAATCCAATTTGTATTTTCATAGGATCTAGGCCATTTCACGCAGTCCTGACCTCTGGGTGTCAATATTGCTGAGCAGGGATATACAGCATGGCTTAAGTAAGTTGCAATAAAATGTTTATTAATGTCAAACAGAAATTACTCAGAGTACGGCAGACTTTTACCCTTTTACATGTAGTGCAACAGTTGTTTGGGGTTTTTTTTTTCCGTTATATTTATTCATAATTTTTCAAAGCTAAGTTATCTTTGATGATTGAGTGGACGTGTTATATTATCAGCATAATGTTCAAAAGTATTACACACCCAGTGTTGCTTTAATAAGGATCCAAGTCAGGAACTAAGGAACTCATTTTTAGGTTACCACTTTTCAAAACTGTTGGCCTCTGTTAAAAAATAACATGCCAAGCAATATGGTTCAACAACTTAGGGACCAACTTGAACACAGTCACTCAGACTGTGGGGCTGCAACGCCAAATAGGTTAACTGCACAAATAAATGAATATTGAAGGATGAGGCCAGGTTGCACCACCAAAATTAAATGCCTTGGAAATCCTGTGTCTCTAAAAAGCTTGAAGCCATTTTCCACCTGGGGCTGTGCAGGGGGAAGCTGATCTATACTGACTGGAGACACAGGGATGTTTTATACTGGACAGGCTGATCAAAGCCCAGACAAGAAATAAGCGTCTTGTTTCACATATGTTTTCCTTTAATTATTGCAGTGCAAGATTTGGCTTTTCAAGGCGATTTCTAGGGTAAAGATTAGGAGATATTATGCATAATAAGACTTATTCCTTGAATGGAATGCTATAGTCCCAAACTAATTTCCAGTCCTTAGAATGAGGTATTTCTCCTGGGGATGGAAATATCTGTGGTTTCAATCTCTCACATCCTACCCAACTGTTTCCTCATTGCAGTCTCAGGTTTCTTTGTCACCACACAGTTTATACAGGCTCAGATTTAATCAGTAGCAAAACATTCATCAACATGAATCCGTGCCATTTTTTTTTCCCCTCAAAATTACCTCCAAGCTTGCTAAATATTTGTCAAATAAACATTTCCTAGACACAGAGAGAACTGCTCTTCACTTCCTTCTCCTTTAGGTATATTGCAGTCTTGGGATTCTTCCTTAGGATTGTAGTCATTGGTATTTCACTCCAACACACAGATTTGATAAAAAGTCATCATGACTCCAGGCTGTAAGTTCACAAGTCTGGACATGGAAAGCCCTTTTGTGGTCATCTAATACTTTGTTTCAATATTAGGGTATTTTCTGTTCAAAACTAAGATGAAGGTTCTTGCTTGGCAAAATATTTACCTTGTGCTGTGATTTATCAAAGAGAAAAAACGATTATATAATGATTATATAATGATTGCCTGCAGTACAGCTCCACAGTAAATGGATACTCCTACTTGAACTCTCACAGTGATTTATGAACATAAATTAATTAAGACTTACAAGAGTCCTGTGAGATAAGGATATCCTATTCTCCATCTCATGGTACAGGAAACTGAGGGACAGCTTCTGCCAAGATCACACATGCAGTTGGTGCCAGGGCTGAAACCCACATTCCCTGACGGCTGTCACCCATCCTGTTTGCCATTGCAGCTCATTCCTGTGTTGAATATTGTGTTTGTGCCACCAAATTGCTTTAAAGTTAGCTGCTTGTTTATCAAAAAATTATGTTTCCAAGCAATTGCAATGATGTCCACTCCACTCCCTGCCCTCCACTGCTGTTATACTCATCTCCATTCTTTTCCCCAGGTTTCTGAGCATTGCTGGCTCTAACAATGTCATGCAACCACAGCACCTTATGCCTGTTTAGGGTGAAAGAGTGCAGGAAATGCCACCCCAAGTTCTCACAGCTCCCTTGTGGAGTTCAAACATCTGGGGCTTTGGGGAAATGTGGTAGATTGAACTGAAGTTTTCTGTACAGAAAAGCAGCTGTGGTTTCTGTATTTCACATTGCGGTTACACTCTTCAAAATATCTCCAGTGTTTTCATACAACACTGATGCCCTTCTGCATGGGGAAGATTATGTTCAGCTAAAGACCTCAGGCTCTGACAAATGGGATCCGGAAAAGCTCAGTGAAGTGGTTTAAGATGCTACTGCTGATGGCTTTCTGCCCTGCCTGGGCACAAGGGTTTACAGACCTTTGACAGCACCACAGAATGTTCTTGTGCCACAGCTGCTCCACTGGGGAGGCCTTGGTTTAAGTCCCAAAGGAAGAGGATTTATGCTACAGCTGAGAATCAGAAGTACTGAGGCATGAATACACTGCCTTTGGTTGATTCTCCAAAAACCAATGTGCTAGACCTCTTCTGTTCCTTGGCTTTATAGACCCTCAGTGTGAAGATTTCTCCTTCTCAACAAAGCCCAAATTCCCAAAACCTGGTCCACTGGCCAGAGTTTCTCACAGAGGTGCATCCTAAAACTGGAGGCTGGCCTCTTGAATCCCAGAAGAGGCAAGGCATGCTTGGAGAACATTTGACACCAAGAAGTTCACATTCCAAATATCAAGTTATGTTTACTTTTCTTTTACAGAAGAGACATCCTCCTCCTTCCATTTATGTACTGGGAAGGGAATTGAGCAAGAGCTGAGACCTCTGAATTTGAATTCCTCTCCAGCCTGGGAAGCCTCGAGCTTGCAGCATCCTCTAGCCCAGAGCATGCTTGGTGCAGCAGGCCAGCAGGGATGGAGCCATTGTAGGAGCAGGCAGGGAGAGGCAGAAGCTGAGCCCCTGATCCAGGAGCAGTTTAGAAGCCTATTCTGTGCAGGTGCTCAGTGTTAGTGAATAATCAGAAACATTTTGCCAGTGAAGCGCACAGGAGATCAGTGCTGCCATCTGAACTCCTCCTGCTGCTTTACAAAATCCACTCCCCTTATAAGCTGAACCCTGGAGTTCACACCTGCCAGAGCTGCAGATCCGGCTGTGCATTAACAAATGCAGCTGGAGCCTTCCCGCTCCACTCCCACTGTGTTCTGCCCATCAGTGCCCCGGGATGGGAGCAGGAGCAGCTGCTGGCAGAGCTGCAGCTCAGGGAAGCAGCAGGGCAGGGGGAACAGAGGAAAGGCAAAGCATCCAGAGGCCAAAAGCCTAAGCAAGGGCAAGGAGCAAGGCAAGGCTGGCCTGGCTGTGACTGCAGTGAGTTGCACTGAAGCAGTTCAATGTTTGGAGAGGGTCCACAGGCTCCTCCTTCACGCCACGGCTGCACCACAGCTACGAGAGCCAGTGTCACACACGGGGAGCCAGTGTGCAGAGATAATGTCCTTCAGCCGTGGGTGCCAGCCACCAAAACTGGCACCAGTGTCAGCCCAGCTGGGCTCACAGCTCTGCCTGCAGCCAGTCTGTCTCACAGCCATGGATAAAGCCCAGGAGACTGGAGCATCTCGCAGCAGCTTCTCAAGAAGCTGTCCCCACTGCTCACCCTGCAGCCTGCTTGCAGCTGCCCTGCTGCTCTTTGGAGGATGCTGAGCATTCTGCAGGACTCAATGCAGATAAAGGCACCAGAAACCCTACAGTATCCTCACTTGGAGGAAAATCTTACTTAGAAAGAGAATTGGAAGTTCTCTACTGCTGCAAGTGTTTTATTTTTTTAGAAATTATGAATAAATTTAGAAAGACGTTGAAACATAACAAGGCATGAATGATACCGAAATGGCTGCTTTGCAAAATCCTATAATGGGAATTCTTTTACAAAACTTTTAAAGTTGGCAAATGTTACTAATATTCCTCCAGGCAACACTTGGACTATTATTTAAAATGGGATGTGTGGTGTCCCAGAGAGACTGTTCTCCTGAACTGCAAAGCATTTTGTAGGACCTGCAAAGTATAAAATTATTTCAGGAGGAAAGAGGGTTAGCAGTTCTGCTTTGTGTGGTTTCTACTACCTCTAAAGTAGTTTTAGAGGAGAATGTGTTCTGGGCTGTAATTCAAGTCGTGTTACAGATACTGTAACATTAAAAATGGACAAATTAGAGACACCTGATGAAAACCATGTTACTTTCTCTGTTTGGTGCCTCAAGCACACAAACACGATGCTTAGATTCTCCTGGGCACTTATATTAAATACAACTGGACTTATTAAGGAGGTCTGAAGCGAGTTTTGAGCTCGAGGGCTGGCCTGCCTCACTCTGTCTAGCTCTGCAAAGCATCCTCAACACTCAGGATGGTGTGAATCAGCAACAAATTCAGCATGCAGGGACCCCTGCAGAGATGAGACTTCTTTTCCATCTGCCTGACTCCTATAAACAGTGCAAGGACAGGCCATAACTGACCCATCTCTGAAAGGCTCTGGTGGTATTCTGCATATACCTGACCTTTCTTCTCCAGCACAGAAGTAGATTATTTGGAATTTTCACACTGAAAGGTAGTCTTAATGCTGCAGAGTTTGTTCCCTGCAGTGGGTGACTGGAAAATGGGACTAATTTTCAAAGTCTCTAACCCCACTGCAGGCTTTAGATGATCAACAGCAGGATGGGGGTCAGGTTCCTTGATGGCAGAGAGAAGCTTCAGCACAGGACTGTGTGAGGAGCCCTGTGTAAAGTGACACGAGCCTCTGCAGAGCAGCTGCATGTGCTTAGTCCTGCTGGGGACCTGTCCCTGACAGCTCTGCCCCTGCTCTGGACACCTCTTGTAGGGTGCTTACACTCTTCATTATGTCTCACACTCACCAAACCATCATGTTCAAAAACCAGCAGGGTTATAAAAGTCCTGATGTTTGGGTTTTTCTGCTGCAGTGGTCTGCTCACTGTGTGATGTGGCAGGAGGAAGGAACCAAATGCACCAGCAGTGCTTTTTTTGTTCTCTTGCAGTGCAAAGGAACTGAACAAATGGCTTTCAAGGAGATTAGTGGTTGAATCCAAGGACACACAGCCAAACAGATGAGCAAAGTGCAGGCAAGGATTTATCTTCTGCAGGGTTTAAGTTTAGAGAGCAGACAGATCCCAGAGTTGTGTTAGGTACTGACACGAGAGCTCAGGTACACAGAGCAGGTAATCCAAAACAGAGGGAGAGGAGGTTTGAATGGAATGGCCACAAGAAACAAATCCACATTCCAGTGTGGAAAGCATCTGTGGGGAAAGAGATCTCTGGGGCAAGAGGATGCACTGTTAACAGGAACAGCACATTGCAATATCCCCAGCCAGTGCTGCAGGCTGAGCTCTCCTCTCCTTACTGCAGCTGTGGATCAGGGATGATGTGAAAAACAGCAGACTGCCACTGGCTCACAAAGCAGTGAATGAAATCACATCCAGGCTGGCTGTGTCCTGCTGGCCACCTCCCTGTGACAGCACTGGAGCAAAGCTGTCCAGGTGCAGTCTGTCTGCCCAGGCAGGGAAGGGCTGCGCTGGGGGCTGTGGGGTCCTCTGCCCCCTTTCCCAGGCACAAACGAGCAGCCCTTTGGGACCCCCTCCCAGGAAGTCACACGAGAAATGGCCTTCAGTCCGGGTGCAATTCCCACAAGGGGGTTCATCCCCCATCCTTATTCCCTGTCTGCCACCTCTCACCACCACCACCCTGCTGGGGTATTACAAAACATGAATAAGGTTCATGTGCCAGACCCCGAAGGGCTTTCAGGGTTTTTTGGGTAGAAAGCAAGAGCCTGTGGGGAAGTTGTAACTGCTGTCCCTCTGGACACAGCTTGACCACTGCTGAGTGCCTCCAGAATCTGGTCTATCCTCTTTCCCTGGGCTGAGACTTGGTGTACTTTCTCTGGCAAAGCCTGAAGGAAATTCATGGAGGCAACACAAGCTGAAATTCTTCCCATCTACTTATAATTCCCTATACACTGGTAAACCTTCCTTTATGCTGAAGATTTGGAAGAGACGGATGATAGGTAAATGTTGAGTATTTTGCCACTATCACAAGCAATGCCCTGGGTTCCACAGTACTGCTGTGTAAGGCACAGGGACGTCTCCAGGAAACATTTTGCAGCACATCTTGCAGCCAAACCACAGTGGTGGTGTTGAAAGACACAAAAATTTTTTCCCTTACTCCAACTAGCCAAGAGACAAGAAGGAGTGAGATTTGCAAATTGCCAAATTAAGCTCAGCCAGAGTCTGCGGCTGTTGTCATTAAGAAAAACCCTGCAATAAATGTTTACAAAAGCGTTTCAGAAATAATGGCTCTCTGTAGAACTGGGTTGGGAAATCTCCAGCAGAACAGGTTTCAAGAGAAAAATGCTGATTTCTTGAAACTGTGGGGTTTGTGGAATTGTATAGGTTTTGACAAACTTTCGATGAACTACAGCAGCAATTGCCAAACTAGGGGCTGGGAGCCTGGTGGAAGTTCAAGTGTAAGTGAGGCTTGTGTCTGGATCTGGGGTCATGAGTCTGGAAACTACTACACTGTGGGCAGATTTTGTCTTTAAAATAATTTGTGCCAAGGCAACTCCTCTGTGCTCAGTGCCCTGGGCCTCAGGGTCACAGGGCTCCAAGGCTCCCCAGATACCAGAGCTGTAAGCCCTGGGGGAATTTCAGGTTTGCCAGAACTGCCTGGCCCTTGCTGTCAGACAATGCATATGGACACACACCTTGCAGATATAACGGCCAGAGGACAGAGAAAAATATTTTTAATGAATAGTAAAAGGAAAAAAAAAAACGGAATGGGGCCAGCTTTGAAGGGTTGGAAGCTAATCTTAGACTTTGTTCTAATTCAGAGAATAGTTTTTAGATGAAACTAAAAACATGGAAATAAAATATTCAAACAAGTTAGAAGGAACTACTTCTACTTTTCTGTTTAAGATAGGTTTTTTCCTACAATGTTTTTTTCTGGCAAGCTCATCTTTTTAAAAAGCTTTCAAAGAAAATTTTAAAAATACAATGAAATGCTTGATTTGGTGCTATGACAACCTTTTGGGTCAACTTGAAACAAAAAAAGTAGCCAGCTGCTGACTGGCAAGTCCATTTCCCCAAGTGCCTTTTGCTAACAGCAGCTCCAGCACAGCTGGCACACCTGGTCAGAGAGCAGGATGTGTGGGGGCCCAAAGAGCTCTGCCCTTCCCCAGGATCATCCCAGCACCTCCCTGGTATCGTGCTGCACTGCTGTCCACTTGGAAGAGACCCAACTGACTATGGGTACCCATGCAGTTGAAACCAGAACACCAGGAAATGTTCTTTCCATCACGCACTGTCCCAGGGAAGAGATGGGGATAAAATGATACTCCAACATGCAGGGTGATCAATGCCATTAGCATTTCAAAGGAATTGCTGAAAACCAATACTCAGTCATCAAAGAACTTTGGCCGATTACAGGCTTTATCATGCCCAGAGACACCAGCAGGAATTGGTGCAGCCTGTGTGTTCACACTATGCAAGTGAGAGTTTCTTTATCCTGCCATGGAGCCCAGCTTCCCAGGCATTCTCATTGGCATATTAGAAAGTGCTTTTATGAAAAAAAAAAACAAAAAAAAAAACATCTACAGGGAGTATTTTCATCCTGAAATACAAAAACTGAACTATAAAAGAACGACTTATGGCAATCTCGCATTCCTCAACGGGATAATTAGACTTTTCAGTGACTGTGCTGTGTGAGCCCCTGGGGACCAGTTCATGGACTCATTTGTGTTACTAGCTGATCAGTACCGTGCTTGGTACCAAGCAGGAGGAGAAGGAGCAGGGAAGGAGGTTACTGAAGGAGGTTACATCAGGAGTTTACCCACCAGCCTCACGCAGGAGACCAGACCTGGCTCTGCTAGGTTTTGATCATTTGCTGACATTCTTTTACTGCTCTTTCCACCACTGCCTTTCCTGGTCAAACTGACCCTTCCCAACAGGGCACTGCAGTGAGGATTTGCATAAATCCATCTCACCTTACCACATTTCTGTTGCCTGGAAAACTTTCTGCTGAGGAAACAAACCACTCAGACACAAGTTGTTCAGTTTGAAGTCCTGTCTCATTCAATCCTAAATCTTCCCTAAGCTTTCCTAAATATGTCTTCTAAACTCTCACATCCTATCAAGGGCTGACTACCACACCTGAGGTGGTGTGACCCCCTTGTCCATATCTCTCTTGCCCAGGACCTGTGTGTTATTCCCAAGCACCAACTTTTCACATCAAGCCTCTGGCAGAGCTGAGCCCTGAACGTCTCTGGACTTACTCCTGCCTCAGGACCTGAGCCCTGCTGAAAAACCTGCTGAGGTTCCTGGGCTGAAGCCACATGGGAACTCTGAGATCAGAGCACACCTTGGTAAGGCTGAAGGTAATGGCACCGAGCTGGAGCTGAAAACAGCCCGCCCATGCCTGCATGTGTTTGCTGTGCCCAGTCTCCTTAGTTTGAATAACCCTTTCTGACTAAAAAGGACCTACCAAAGGATGCAGCCGAGCTCTGCAATAGGGGATTTTTGTGAATTCCCTTCTCCCCCTCAGTTCACAATATGGGTTTTCATAAAAGGACTGTGTCCTTTAATTGTGAAACCTGAGACCCTGCTAATGCACAGAGGAACAAAATCTCTTTGGAAGCAACCAATCGCCTTCCATGTAATGAAGTGCAAAGAGAACTTTTATGCATGGGCTTCTCAATCACTTTATTAAATATTTTTACAGAAAAAAATATTTTATTGAAAGTAAAAGGGTGCCCAAATGATCCAAAGAATCCGCTGTTAGTGAAATTGTTTGAATTTTTTTCTTTCAGCTAAATAAGTCCACAAAATTTTTCTCTAGTGGGTCCATAAATAACACTCAGCTAGAGGAGGTAAACTGGTGGAGCTGATCTTCTTTTTCTCTGTTCAGTTAAAGAAATATCAGAGGAATGTGAGTGCCAAAAATATTTTACTAAGCTTTAGGTAATCTCATTGCACCTTTAAAAAAAACAGCAAGAGGAAATGTTATGCTCCTAATTTGTTGATCATGAACTAAATCAAAATTGAGCAGACATTACAGTAACTCCTTGAGAACAGGTACCATCATTTGGTATCCATTTATTAATTCTTTATATTGGTGGTCTTATATTAAGCTTAACAAGGTTCCACTGCTCAATGTGCTGCAGAACCAAAAGAAAATATTTTATTCTCAGGAACTTACAATGCAAATCAAAATGTTTTTATAAATTGAGTTTTTGTGCTGTTCTTATTTACATATAAAGTGAATGCAATTGGCTTTGCTTATTCACAGCCGATTTCAGCAGTGGTTCTCAGCACATCTTACGTGTTTTTGCATGGGACTCTAGGGCATAGCAGAGGTAGAGTTAAATTTTCTCTGCCTCTGTCTTCTCATGATTTGAAGCAAATCGCTTTGTCTTGTGTTTTTTTTTTAGGAAAATGGGCAGCAGCCCTGCCCACCTCAGAAAGGGTTTTGTGAGGGTAAGCACAACGAAGATACTGAGGTATCAAAGCAGTGATGCTGAGCCACAAAGTTCCAGATGTTGCACCTCACCCTTCTGCCAGGGGTGTCAGGTAAAACACAGGCTCACTGCAACGCTTACTTACATGCAAAGCATCCAAACAGCCATGTTTTTTGAATGCCATTATCCAGGGCATATTCCACAGAGGCCTTCTGAAACTAGAGCCTGGTAGGCTTCTTGTTCTACAGATTATTTGTGTGTCCGTGAATACTTGCCCATGAGTTAAACTGTTCTGCAGGCAGAAGAGGTGATGGCTGGTTTCTGGTGACTGCCTTGGCTGGCTGTGCAGAAGCACCAGGGGCTAACAAAAAGCATGACTGACAACCCAGTCCTTCCCTCGGGAGGGCTCTAACAAGATTCCCCTCCTTCCCTTTCTTGTTCAGTGCCGCAATGATCGTACAAACTTAATAATTTTGAGACTTCATCCCTTCTCTCCAGCCTACTAAGAGGTTTGAAAGCCGTTAGGGAGGGATTGAGAAGCAGATGGATAGGTATGGTGATCCTGTAAACCTGGCTTCTTTAGGAAACGGAGTTAAGAAATGCAAACTGCTTTTCTCGATGCTATTCTAATTCTGGCAGCTGATGTTTAAGAAAAACAATGTTACAAGCCTCAAGCACTGGCAACTCTGCAGTAAGCAAGCAACCTATCCAAAAGCCCCATGCTTTTATTTTTCTTCTGTACCACAAATGTTCGGAGACACCTCGGTTATCTGGGTGCCAAACTTGTGACAACTCAAAGCTGATCAAGCCTTGAATATTGAGCACAGGGATCGCACAGCTGGTGTGTCCTCCCCCTCCCGAACCCCACCCTACGGGTCTGCCCCTCCAGCCCCAGCTCCTGCCTGGCAGCCCTGGCCGGCTCGAGGCCTCCTGGATTTGCTGGCCAGCCCTGCCGGGTACCAGGGCACGCAGTGGAAGCCACAGCTGCACTGCCCAGCAGCATGTGTGCCTCTTCCAAATAGTGCTGACACCGTTTAGAAACTCTCTAGTGCGAGGGAGCTCCAGGAAACGCTCTGTGCCACTGCCCTTCCCACAGCTGGCTGGTCATCCCGCAGTGCCACAGGATGCAGGGCAGCACGGGGCCATTCTCACTGTCCTGTCATGCCCAGGAGCACACAGAACGTCGTGGTCACCACTGAGGTCACAGCATTTTCAGGGAAAGAGGAGACAGTGGGGATGGGGAGCAGTGAGAGAGTAAGAGACAATGGAGAGAAAGCAGTTTCAGGAATCACTAGGATCTGTGACACATTGATTAGTGATACTGAATAAAAAAACACATGTTCCATTGTACAGAAAAAAAAATCATTGAATTAATGCAAAAAATTTGCAATATCCCATAAAATTACTCTTTTAGGGATCTGGACTGAACCAAGACACTTCTGGCAATCTCTTCATCGTTAAAGTGTTTCCTACATTAAACTCTGTGTGTCCTCTTTATGTGCTTCCCACTGCTGAGTGATTTCACTCTAAGAGCAGCAAATTGATATGTTGGAATAATTATATGAATGGATTCCTTCCCAGACTTGCTAACATAGCCTGAAACTGAAGAATGCACAACACCAAGCCACAAGGTCAGGAATATCTGTCCAAAACTCTAGTTGGGATAGCTATGCTTGGACTATGGTTTATGGTTTTGGATAACAATCGTTTGGGCAGCAGAATTGAGGAGGCTGAATAGCTCGTTCTTTGGATCTGCCAGCAAGGTTTAAACCCTCTGCAACAGCAAAAAGTGCTGTAATAGTGCTAAGAGTCATCATCCAACATTTAAAAGCTTTGGAGGATACCACTTCTGTACCACTATGGTAAAAAAAGATCTTTCTGCACAGAAGACTTGCAGAAATGAGCAGATTTTTTTCCAACAAATTCCCCTCCAAATGTTGCCAATTCTGCTGCCTTTCTGCTTCTGCCTACCTCTGCCCACAGATGTGTATGTAAATTCTGCCAGGATCTGTGTGAATCCGAGGTCATTGCATTTTAAGTGCCTCCTTCTCCTCCTGTGTTTTCCCCTTGTGAAATTTAATATTTTTGCCCCACTTTCTTTGCTCTCTGACCTATTGCCTGCTCTCAAAAAAAAAATTTAAAAAAATCATTCCTTTGTGTCCTAGGTGATGTGTCCTAGATGTATTTAAGTATTCTGTTACCACCAGCTGTGGGGCAGTAGCTGTTATCTCCTGCTACGAGTCACCCCTGATAACAGACATGGACCATCAAGAACCCACGGCATAACTCCGTGGACTTACCTCATCCTATTGGGAGATGCTCCACCCAGGAGGGAGGAATCAAGAATTCCAGCCTGGATATAACGCTGCCCATCTATGGACAAGAGCTACCACTGGACCTTCAGGAGGAGACCACACCTTCTACGGGATCACTGCTTCAACTGAACTACATTTGGACTGCTACCACCACCCCAGCAGGGTGTCAGGCTGTATCTGACTTTGTCAGTGCTTTTTCCTTGTATTATTACACTTCTTTTTAATTTTCCTACTAAATTTTAATCTTGACTTGCGATCTGTCACTGGTTTGTTTTCAAACTAATATGCTTTGTTTTCTCACATATTCATCAAACCACATCACACCTTCCTCAGGCCTTTACTCCAGACTCTCAGAAGGACCTGGTAGAAGCCTGCTTTGAACTCCTGCCTGTAGACAGCCCAGTGACTTATACAGAGTATTTATGGTGCAGATGTCCCTAACTGTGCCTATATTGTCAGCAGACTCTTTGCTGAGCTCTCCAGGACCCTCAGTATCCAAGAAGCACCACATTCACAGAGATCAAAGAACTCAGTGGTCAAGCATTTAACAGGACACGCATAAGATCAAATCTGACTGTCTCATAAATCCTCCTCCACAGTCACACAAAACCCAAGGATCTAAGGTCCCTTGCTATGACCAGACAGGACAGGAGCAAGGTTTCTTGGTAATTTGGCAGTAGCATGATCAAAAATTAGGTAGATATCCTTCTTGCCCATTTAAAGGCAACCAAAACTGAGTTTTGTATGGTCATCCAAGTGCCTCCTCTCAACCCTGCATGCTGGAGTCATCACAAACAACATTGCTGATTTATAGGGCCCACCTCAGCAATCCAGCAGCCAGTTAGTTAATGCAGGAAACCTTGCAACTTGGAGGCTTCCAGGAAGTGCCAAGGGTCTTGCAGGCTGTGTGGCTGCTCCTGGGGAGTGATCTATGCTCCACTGTGACCCTGGTCTTTTCCGTTCCACGCTGCTGTGCTTTCAAGTTGTCCTAAGGAGGTCCTCGGTGCTGGCCTTTGAAGAGAGAGCTGTGCTGCCCAGGTGGGATGTGCTCCCTGGCAGTGATGGAGAGGATATCAGAGGCAAACAGCAGATCCTACTGTGCAAAGTTCTGCTCTCTCTCTATTCCATGGTAGATCAAGCTGTCACCTACAGGATGACACACTGAAGTGATTTACTGTGGTTTTCTACAAAAGACTGGATTTTGTTAGGTGCATTAATAGCACTTGTACACACAGCACCCAAATGAGAGATTAGTAAGGATTTGCCCACTGTGGCCAGGGAACCATGCCAAAATCTCTCTAGGCAAAATATTTTGTACCACCAGCTATTTCTTTCAATCTCTTCCTTCCCTCCAGGCGATGAGATATTTTCTGGCAGCATCTGCCTTACTTTTCTGCTATTTTTCCTTATTAGAGGCTCAGGCTTACGGGAAACATAAAGCATCTACTCATCTGGGCTTGGACTGGTCATATTACAAGTTGAATTTTGTCATGATACCCATAAACAAAATGTTTGCACTTTCTTTTCCTCAAGGCTATCCATGGGAAACTGAGTGATGAGAAGCTCTCTGGGCACTGGTGGTTTGCTACATATCTCTAACCTCTATCAGCCAACAGTAACAGAGAAAATGGAAGCAGACAGGATAAGCGGGGATTGCTCTTAATTTCTTTCACTAAAATGTGTTTGGACAAGGCAGTTTTGGCTAGCACATATATACAGACTAGGACTGGGCACTAAGTTTCTTCCTGAAAGCCTAATGATCCTAAGAGAAACACCATTACCAGCAGCAAACTGCTGCACATCTCCTTGACTTTAATCCCATCTAAGTCCTGGTGTGCAGAAAACAATGGGATTTTGTCACCATTAGGGCTTAAATCTCTAGCTGCTGATGTTTAAAAGCCAGGAAGAAAGTTTTTGACATAACCTCTGAACTCCAAAAGGCTAAAGTTCAACCTGGATCAAAGAGGGGTCTCTAAAGAGCTCTGTGCTGCACAAGGAGGGGAACATAAGGATGCCATGTACAAATTGCACTGCCTCTCAGGAATGCCTTGTTTTCTGTTATTGCTTTTGTCCTCCAATAGCACATCCAGGGTTGCAAAGCAGAATGTTGTATTAAAATACTAACAGAGGCTTTACCAATTCCAGCTTAAATGGCCAGTTCAGAAATCTGCTCTGGTCCCAGGACAGGCAGGATTTGAAAGGGATTGTAAATTAAGTGGTGGCTACAAGAGTGGGAAGTCCCTGAGACCTGTGACTTGTCATAGTAACTTAAACCCCAGAGAACACACGGGAAGGACAAAGCCACCTGGTGGGTGAAGGGATTCAGCAGCCTCAATTGCAATGTTTGCGGCATCAGTTAAATCCTCTTTCTGAAACTCTGACCCCTTAACTCAACTGCTGGCTTCTTCCACACCTACAGGAGCCCTCCAGCATGCAGCTGGGTCCAAATCAAGGAGGATGCACCGAACACAAATGTATGATCCTTCTCTCCAATCCAATACCATGTTGAAAATGAAAGAGTGAAAATTAGATTTTGATTCTTAACAAATTACTTGAATTGCAGAAAGCTTGGGCACTTCTTTAAAAAAACTGAGAGATGCAAAAATGGACAGCAAGCTCTAGAAGCCTTTACTTCTACGTTTTGGGGGTTCTTAAAGTATTAGCATGTTCTCAGTACCATCAGGAAACCCCAGTGACTGAAGAAGCTTTCTACTGTGCAAGGAGCTATACAGCTGAGGTTGGGGCTAAAAGGCTGCCACATTCATTTGTTCCTGGAGCTGAATATGGCCTTTGAACCTACTGCTATCTTTGAATGCCACAGGCCTATCATTCCCAAGAGGACAGAACACAAACCCAACCCTAAACAGTGGTGCTTTATACCACAGTTTTCATCTTCTGAGTATTTTACCAGACAGAGTTTTCTAGAAACAATGTTTTCAGATCTCCCCACTCTGGAAATGTGCTCCTGAATGTATTACCAAAAGAGGAAGGAGGATTGGATTCCTGCACAGCAAAAGGATAAAGCATGTGTGCTCCAGGCTTCCCTGGGGACCAGGATTCACTGCCTGCCAGGTGGTTTTCTGCACAGGGCCAGCTGGGGCCCAGCAGCACTTATTAGCTCTGCAGCATCCCAGCTGGCTATTGATACATTGCTACACTGAGGTGCTGGGGAGGTTTATTAATGCTAGAGCTAATTTAGCTGAGTGTACTCCCACCTCACCATCACTGGCAATGGTTCTCTGAAGTTCCAAAAATTCCTCCAAAGATAGTTCACAGCTAACTGTGCACAGGTGGACAAATTATACACATTATGGTGAATATATTTTGTTATTTATATAATAATGTCAAATTGAGTGAACTAAAACACAGTCTCATGTTTCATTATTTTTACAATATGAAAATTACTTATAACTTAGAAAATAAGGACAGATAATACTTGTATTCCTTTGTTACGACTCCCCACCCAAATCAGGATTCAGAAATCAGGGCACTGTAACATGTGCTTAAAATAACCTAGGACCATCTAAGTTCCAAAAATCAGATATAAATAATGGAAAAGAAAAATTATTCATTAATTCCTTAAAAAAACAAAAAAACACAAAAAAATAACACCACAAGAAACAACCCCCCAAAAAAAAACCCCAAAAACAAACAAAAACCCCCCAAACAAACAAACAAACAAATAAAACCAACCAAAAATAAACCAACACTGAAAAATACTGCCTGATTTTGTCACATTGATATTACTAGAGTTGCAGTAGGATGGAGCTTGCTCAGCTTCTCCTGACTACAGCTCTCCTGGACTTGACTGGTACAGATGAACAGTAGATTTCCAGGTACAAAAAAATGGGATCCTTCATCCAGCAAACTCGAATACATTTTCTCATGAATGGTTAGAGTTGATCGTTCCAGAAAACACAGGGAGAGTCTGAACTACAGCAGTTGAACAATTTTTTTAAAATTTTATTTTAATGAAAGGACACAAAAACTATCTGAGAGGAATCTCCAGCTCCTACATAGCATTTTGACCATGCTTTCCATTCGCTACTGGATTAGAATGAAGTTCTAAGCACTTTTTTACTGTGTTTTCCTTCCCCTCACTATGCTTTGGCACCCATGAGAGTGTGTAGTGGGGTTTGCAGCAGACTTTCTGCATTGCTTTCACAGTCTCCTGATGCCTTTCACACCACAGGCAGAGAAACACTGAACTAGATGATGCTTTTGTGGTCCCTTTCCATCTTGCTTTTTATGAGTCCATCAATCTGTCACAATGACTCAAATGGTTCATTTATTAACGGGGAGTGCAGACTTTGGGCTGGGGCTGGTGCCCCACCACTTCAGGAGCTGCATAAACACCTGGCAGCTAATGGGGTCAAACCTCCCTCCCTCCCTGTTAGTGTCACCCTGACTGGGGAGGCACAACAGCATCCTCATGAGGTGACCCCTTCACTACCCCGCACAGACTGACTACCCCACCAAAAGGCAATGGACCTTCAGCTACCCACTTGCCCAAAAATGGGGTCAATAGTCAAGAGATGTCAGGGAGTTTGTCCTTCCCCTGTTGTGCTTCATTTATTTCACAGTGACCCAGCTGCCAGCGATGGAAACAGATTGCCAGTATTTGCCCTCGATTCTAATCAGCTACAAAAACACATTCTATAAAGAAGAGACCCTTCCCTGGTAATCAGTCATGGGTTTACCTCCCCTGCTTGGTACAAGTTAGCATGATTTTGAGAATTCATTAATAAAATGTCAATTGGAATGTTTGGGCCTGTGATGTCTGACTTAAAGCAAGTTATCCCCTATAAACTCTTGAAATGGGCATCTTTCCATTGCTTGAGTGGATGAAGTAATTGAGCAGCAGAGTTGTATTAAATCCAGACACATTCAGTATTTAATGCCAATTAGGTCCTACTGACAAGGGAATAGGATGCTGGAGATCTGGCTTATGTCATGCCCTTCCTTTATCCCTTTTTGACAAGATGAAGGTGGAATGACCTCAAATAATGGCATTGCCCTGCTGTTACTTTTGCTATAGTTGGCACATCATATTTTTTTTGGTTATTGATGGTTCACAGCTTTCATGTGTTGCAATCAAGGAGTTTTAAGGCTTTTCCCACCATCAGTATTGAATACAGCTTCCAGCTATCCCTTGCTATTTAATTCCAGATGGATCGAATCTTTCATACTGCCTGCAGGCACATTACTAGCTAATGAGTTGCACTGGTCTGAGATCATTGTTACAAGCATTATTTCCTTGGTAAATATTTTTGCCTCAGACCTGAGAAACGGCAGAGGTACAAGCAGTCAAGATTTATAGCCTGGCAAGATGTTTGAAAGTCAAGTTGCAAATAACAATGGTTACATTTGTATTCTCTGTTTACAGTTTTCTTCCTGAAAGTATGTTGAAACTGATATTATGCAATACTACCTGCATTTTAGGTACAGTCCTGATTCTTTTATTCAAATAAGATATCTCAGTGGAGTCACTGTGGTAGAATCCAATCTTAGTCGACCCAGAATCACCTCAGCAATGCTAAGGGTTTTTCTAGTTTTAATCTGAAGACACATTTTATGCTTTGTGGTATTACATCCAAATAATATAACTTTTCTGACACCAGTTACCAGCCCAAAACCACTAATCAAACACAGTGGCAGAATATTGTCAAAAAAGAACTGAGAAAAATAAGCAAATAATTATGAAAACTGGTTAATAGACATAACAATAAGAAACATGACTCATCCAAACTCCTTATGAAACAGAGGTTTAATAGAATGCAGAGATGGGAAAATGCCAGTTTTCCTGTAATTATAAAGCATACAGGAAAAATCAGATGGTGTCTGGAGCTAGAACAAGATAAATGGGGCAAAAATGATTCACACAAATTTGTTTGGATAGGGATTAGGCTCGAGAATTGCCCCCTTGGCAGACAGACCATCAGTGGGAACTAACAAAACTCTGTAGCTCATAGAAACAGGATGTCTCAGAGTCACCACTACAACACTCACAGAGGAATGCAGAACTTTTCTCAGGCAATAGGAAGAAAGGTATTTCCAAGAGAAGAGGGAAATATTCGTGCCAGAAAGCAGAAGTCTAATAAGACCTTGTCTGCACACATTGGTCATCCATAATCCAGCAGCTACAAGGATAACAAGGAAATTGGAGAGCCTGTCCAGTGCAGGAGAACTAAAGCAGCCTGCCTGGCCTGTGCAGCTCAGCAAAGCAGAGGAGAAGAAACTCTGTGGTTACACCTCCCAAAACTGCTGTGTGACAGCACACAAAAACTGCAGAGAAGGAAGAGCCAAAGGGAAATATTGATACAAGAGCTAATAAGCCTAATTATATTTTTGCTAGAAATGAGAAGCAGTGGCATTCAGGATCAAGCATTCCAAATGTAGCAAAATTGGATAAGATATCTACTTTTAGGCTGAGTTTAGTATTTTCAAGTGAATACTGGAGTTACAATACACGTGTCTATGATAGTAAAAAAGTGGAGTGGATGAGTCATCTGACTCCAGCTCTGTGTTCCTACC
This sequence comes from Pardalotus punctatus, assembly GCA_013400915.1. Taxonomy (NCBI): domain Eukaryota; kingdom Metazoa; phylum Chordata; class Aves; order Passeriformes; family Pardalotidae; genus Pardalotus; species Pardalotus punctatus. Next base: position 924,752 of record VZTX01028410.1, read on the forward strand.
ACACTCTAACACCAACCTTTTGAAACACCAAATGTTGCTCCAGCTAGAGGTTTTGTCACATCAAAGCCATCAGCACTTCCTTATTCATGGAAAATTAGCATTTTTGAGGATTCAGATTACATCTCCAGGGACATCCCATCCCACAAAAACGTTAATTCTTGTGACTTTTCCTTCCTCTTAGTTCCTTTACTCCTTTCATTTTTGTCTTAAGATTAAAGGAGAAGCTAAAATATCTACATTTCCCATAGGGTGGAGATTCAGAGCTTTCACATGTCTCCCATTAGCACTTGTGCACACTAACACAGCGCTGAATACTTCTAATAGTCTCTGGCAGGAACGATAACAGGTCAGTGGGAATTGGCTCTGTCTAGTGTTTGTGTACTTGTCTAGGATGCAGACAGAAGGAAAAGATCCATCTGTTCCCTTCTTACCCAAGCTTGCAGAGTGCAGAACAGCTCTCAATGTGTCAGGTAAGGGAGCAAGGTGGGATTTGGTTAATCTGACCTTTTTGAAGGGAAGTTTGCTTCTCTAGCCCACTACAGTACAGATCCTTGAGAGGTTCAGCTCTGCTCCACCAGTGCTGGCAGTGGCTGAAAGTCACCCAGGAAGTGACACGTGGAAAATTCCTCCAACCTGTTATGAGAACAAGTGCTCAATTTCAACGTCAGACCCTGCGCTAGGGGCAGAAGGAAAGACCTGAAAGCTTAAGCCTGGCACCTGTGAGGAGGACTGGAAAACATCACTTTGACAAAAAGAACTTTTTCCTGTGGCTTCTACAAGAGGAAATAGTAGAACTGAACACCCTCTAAGCCTTTACATCAAATGTCAAGTCCTTTTCATCACGTCCTCTACCCACTAGATACCAGCACCTTGCCTACTGCAAAACAAATATCCCCTGGAATGGATCCACATTCCAATATTATGGGGCTGCTGGGACTGTTCTGGGATTATGATGTGACTTATTCTACCTCTAGCTGCTTTAATAAATGTTGTGTGATTGCCAGGGAAACCCTGAGGAACAGAAAAATACTTGCCCATAGTTCTGAATTCCACCTGTGACTTCTTAAAAGTCATATTCTTAATTCTGAGTACAAAAAAGAAATTATTAGAAGGAACTTTGAATGAGACTAGCTATGTTTCTACATCAACAACAACCTCCCATATTTCCACAGGAATTCATTAATTTTCCTAAATCTACAGAGCTTTCTTTTCTTTTTTTCCCCCTTTTCTTGTTAATTCTTATCCTAGTACAGACTCTCACCTTGCAAAAGGAGTCCATGTGTACCAGTCCTGGAACAATGTTCTGGCCATAATGATCTCTGTGATGAGGGCTCTTGGCAGGATCACAGTCCTTGGCTGAAATCTCTTCATGATAGACCTGGGAATGATTCGGGAAGAGGCAAGAAGAGGGGTGACAATATGTGCTGAGGATGCAGGAGCTCTCAACCTGAGGAGAGGGATTACTGAGCAGTAATGGGGAGCTGAATGAGGTGAGTTTCATTTACAACTGGAATGTTAAAAAGCACAAAGTATTGTTCCTGGAAAAGAAACAACCCTAATTCACCACACGCAATATTGTGGCTGTAAGTTAGATTGTGCCACTCCTAGAAAAGAAATCCTGGATTAATTATGCGGTCTGTGGAAACAGCTGCCTGCCTGATAGTGATCAGAAAGCATGAAAAGCCTCCCAGTGCAGTTGCACAGTGCATCCAGTAAATGTGAGCAGGCTGGCTGCTGAAAGGGCGGTGGCTCTGTTCACTGTGTGCTCCCTCCCTCTCCCTTTCACCCCCTAACGCTCATCTGCTCCTCAGCAGCAAACTTACCCAGGAGAAGGAGCAGCTCTTTGTGCCAGAATGAGACCACTCCTGCACCCCTGTCTTCTTCAGCACCCTCACTGAGTGATTCCCATTGCACACAGCATGCCCCATTGCAGTCCCTGTCCCTGGACAGCCTCTGCAGCTCTGCACTGCACCCTGTGATGGCATTTGCCCATGGGGGGAGGCACAAGAAGTGGGAGATGTTGTTTGCACATCCAGGGCACGGCAAGAGGGCTCAAGCAGCCTTAGGGTCTGCCTGCAGTGGGACAGTGGCCTGGTGGTGCTTCCCAGCTCCGCTGCAAAAGCATTTAGCAACAGGAAGGGGCTAAATCATATTGATAACCTTGGGTCCCAGCTCGGCCTATCCCCAGTCAAAACACAGAGCAGCATCCCATCCCATCCCATCCCATCCCATCCTGTCCCGTCCCGTCCAGTCCCGTCCTGTCCCATCCCACCCCATTTCCCCATCTCTGGGACCCGTCTGCCCCACTAGCCTGGAACCCCTGTGACGGCCATCCCCTGCTCCATAGCCCTGCTCTCCAGCCTTCTCTGAATCTTTGCCCCCTGCCAGAGGCTTTCCGACCTTTTCCTCCTGCTAGCACTGCCATGCCACACACAGGAGTGGGTGCTGCATGGAGCAGGAATTCCAGATGCCAGTCCATAAAGTACAGTTCATTACATGGAGAGCCGAGTCTGAAGTTAATCAGTCTGCAGAAGGTGCCATGTGCCACAGGGTTACTGCTCCCCTGCATGGAGAAGGCAGCTGTTCTCTTCACCAGATGACTCAACCTCCTGGGATGCTTTGGACTGGAAAAAATTCAAACCAGACCCTAAAAAGGTTGCTAGACTTGTGCTGGCCAGACAGCCCCCATTGTGCTGTAAATTACTGCCACACATGCAAGGAAGGTGGGAAAGCAGGTAGGGTGAAAAGGTTTTTGGCACTTTTCCCACCTCCAGTGAATAATTGACCCAACTGATGGTGGTACTATTAATTATTCAGTACTATTAAATACTTTGTCCATGATCATGTATAACAGCAACATTCTGTACTTCACATGAGGAATTTCATTTTTCTCTTAAAATGCTGAAAGGGACCGTGAGAGACCATCTAATCCTTTCTCCCTGCCTGGGTCAAGATAAGCATCATCTAAAACCTTCCTGAAAGATGTCACATAATTTTGTCATGTCACATTCCCTTTCTCAGGGTCTGTCCTTCCAAGTTTTTGACCTGCATGATGTCACAGAAAAGGTAATTGTGGGTCTGCAAAGAATTCTACAGTGCCTGTAGTGACATCAGCCGTAATGTCCAGCAGCCCTCAGGAAGACGATCCCCTGCACCCACCCGAGCTGAGGGTTGAAAGAGCTGCGTCTCTGGCAGCTCTGGCAGCTACTGGGAACCCACGGAGTCAAGCTGGGCTAAGGAAAGGCATGGGTTTGGATAGGCTCAATTAAACTGCACTGAGGTGAACCCACGTCAGGGAGAACAACACTACTAGAATTCTGCAGCTGCAGACAGCTGTGTGCCATGAGATGGCTCTGTGCCCTGCAGACAGCTGTGCATCCTCAGCCAGCTGTGCCCCCCACAGACAGCTGTGTGCCCTGAGATAGCTGTGCACCTTGAGACGACTGTGCCCTGCAGAGCCGAGCACCCTGGGACAGATGTGCCCCTTCAGACAGATGTGCCCCAGGCAGAGCTGTGTGGCACACTGTGCCATGGGAAAGCGGGGACAGCCTGCAGCCAGCTGTGCGTCCTGCAGACAGCTGTGTGCCAGGCGGACAGCTGTGTGCCATACAGCCAGCTGTGCTCCCTGCAGACAGTCCTGCACACAGCTGGGCTGCAGAGGAGCCTTCTGCTCACCACCACCTCGTAGAGTCCCAGCGCTCAGGCATGCCAGCAAAGATGCTTGGCAGGGTCTTCTCCACTCATTCCTGGCAGAAGGAGCTTGCTTAGGAAGTACCCATTATCAAAGTGCATGAGACATTAATAGGACAAGCTCAATTTGAGGAAAAAGGTTTAAGGAGCAGCATCAGAAACAGCTCTGGCTGTGGATCAGGAGGATGGTGACATCTGGCAGACATCCCCATTAAACAGTGCTTCTGCACAGCCTGATCAAGAGCGTTTCAGACTAATATTCTCTAGTGTGCAAGGGATATATCCCACCCTCCCTGCACATTAGGCAATTCTGATAACACTGAAGGGCTTAAATACAGTGCTACAAAACCCCATCAGCAGCACCTCTTGAAGACTGCAGGCATCCTCACAAGTGCTGCTGCACACATGGTTTTGAACTGTACATACGTGCTTCTGGTTGCTCTTCTAGCCTTCTCTTCTGAGCTCTGGGGTTTGGAAAAGGCTGGAGAGGAAGTGATTATCTCTATCTTGCTTTCTGTAAAATCTTGTTCACTACTTGGCAGCCAGGAAAGTATTGTACCCATTATCTTAGAATCATAGAATAATTTAGATTGGAAAAAGCCTTTAAGATCATAAAATCTAACTTTGATGCCAAGTCTACCACTGAATCATGGCCCTAAGTGTCACATCTACATGTAATCCCACCATCAGGCACTAGAACTGATGCTGCTGGAGCTCTGGCCTAGGCTACCACCTGGAACTGTATTCAAGAAGACCCTTCAAACCAAATTTTACATGGGATCTCAGTTCATCTTTTACATCAGATTTATAAACTGTCAGGGCCCCAGAAAATAAAAGGGAAGAGCACAGACCTAACTTCTTGTTAGCCAAGGTAATGACTAAATAAGGCTTATTTTTATTTGTTTTTCTCCTTTTCTCTCTTTCAGGGTCTTTTCGGCCTCCATAGGAGGTTGAAGATCTGCAATCACTGACTCACCACAACACTCTGTGCTGCTGAATACACATAAGGAAATGGCACAGCAGTCACAGAGATGCTCAATAGCCAAGTGTGCACTGGGCTCATGGCCCTAAGATAGCCAGAGCTCAAGAGACTTTAAAAGGAAGATGATTTGCAATCACTGCAAAATAATGAGCAGATATCCTCTCCTTTGAGACAAGACCTTGGATTTTTCTACCCCTGTAGACAGATGTCAAGAGAGAAAGGCAGCATTAATGTCAAGAATCCATAAATATCCCTGTTCAGTGAACTAAGCAAAAAGAGGGTTGCATACAAGGAGGATGCTGTAGGTGAATGTACATGTGCATAGGCACACCTGTTTATTGCCACACATGCTCTGAAAAAGATGCAATGTTAGCAGGGCTTCCACAGACCAGGAGGGTGAGATCCCCACATGCAGAGTGGTTGCATAACACCTTCTGCAGGGATGCTCGCGGCCTCAGACAAACCAATCAGGTGTTTTTCAATACCAGAATGAGACTGGAGTGCACCAATCCCCACATTGCTGCCCTCAGTCTCCAGGGAGCTAAGGAATGAGATCGTTCATAATCTAGCAATGGATTGCTGTTTGCAACTGCAAAACAAATGGGAACCAAACATTTCCAACTGAAAAAGTAAAAACTCACAGGCTTTTCAGTTTTTATTTCGCAGTTTCTTTCTGAGGAGAAAAATATAAAGTTACTGGCATGCTTTGAAATTCCTGTTTGGTGTGAAATTCCCTTTCTTCATAACAGTTTCATCAGAAATCAGTCAATCAATCATCTTCCCACACAAAACCCACTCAAGATCACTTAAAATGCAGAAGTGTCTTCTTACCGCTCGGTTTCCATCTATTTGTACCTTTTAAGTCCTTCATTGCCATGCCTTTTTGGCACAGAGCTTTCTCAAGACACTCTTTTCTTGTGGCTCACAGATGCAGCAACAGTGCCACACCCCAAATGTGACACTGACACAAATACAGCGTCACCAAAAGTGCCAGCGCTATATTCCACCCACCTGTAGATGGGCTGTTAACGTATCCTGCTGTTGTCATCCTTACTTAAACTACAAGGTCCCAAAATTATGTGATTCCACACGGAAATCAACTTGCAACCCTATTCTCTGAGTTTTATGCAATCATTGCATTGCAAAGGAAAAGCTTAGAAATGTGACTTTAAAAGGTACCAGAAGAAATCGCTGTGCACCCCTTGAGGATGGAAAATGAGTAGAAGTTATTCCTTTACAAGCTTGGACTGGAATGATCTGTTCTTGATTTCTTTCTTCTGCATTGGGTACAAATACTGATGAAAGGCATGCACCCAGAGGGACAGGACTCCTCCTCATGCCTGGGACTTCTCTGTGGAGACATTAACAGGGGCAGGGAACAGTTATTAATAATAGCACAATAATATTAATAATAGTTATTATTAATAGCACACGTCACCAGTTTTCTGCACTTTATTATCTAGCTACCTGTAGGTACAGATGTGTCTTTTACAATACCTGCAAAAAACTTGTATTAGGAGAATCATGAAGTCAAAGTGGCAGAGGTGAGGAAGTACCAAATCTTGTGGATGAACGGACTTTTTAGGATGCAATCTTTCATGGCCAATTACTTCAGACACTTTCCCTACCTCCATATGCATTCATTCTGATTTTAAATATATTCTTTTTGAAACTCTGTGAGCTCTCAGCTACCTGAGGTGGCTGATTGGTCCATGGTGCTCTGCCTCTCCCACGGGGAAAGCACCATGTGGACAGATCCTGCTCACAGGCAGCAGCTCTGAATGCTCCCTGTGGCTTGGAGAGGCTGAGCTACCCCTCCATGCTCCACATCCATGTGAAAATGGTCTCCCATCCGAAATTTTCAATTTTCTGTTATTCAGATCTGTGGCCCTGGAGGGGGTGAGGACGGTGAGACAGGGGAAAGCTTGCAATGTCCACCAAATTCCCACAAGGAAGGAAAACTTCGACCTAGCTTAGGTATCCAGCTGTGGGGAGATGATCACAGCTGTGCTGCTGCACAGTTGAACACTTCTCCCTGCAAGGAAAGCTGACGTTCCCGCTCACCTGTGCTCAGCAGTTTAGGCAGCTCCTCACATGACGAATTCTCTTCTGCAGTCCCATTCCCTGGCCCCTGGCTTCCCTTGCCCTGTTGCTGGCCACCAAGGCTCCACCTGCTCGGCTCACAGCTCCTCCTCCTCTCCTGGAAAAGCCGCTGGAAGCCTCTAGGAATGGGCTTGCAATGCAATCTCACAGTCCAAAAGCCTCTCAGGACCTGGGCTGGTTTTAGTCCCTTGATCAAGTGCTTGCAAAGTCAGTGAGATGCCCTTGGGAAGCTATCATTCGATGCATTGTAAAGCGCACCTGAATTCACTGTTAGCAGCTTTGCAGTACATGTGATGCCTTATTTAACAAATTCAAATGTGTCTGCTTTTTCAATAGACCCTTCTCAGGGTTATTCTTGTGCAAATCTGGAGTAGCTCTTCTAATGTCACTTAAATTACTCTCAGTTTATACAGCGGGATCAAAATTTATTCCACAAGGTTTTGCACTAGATCCAGTTACAAATGATGGAAATTCTGAATGCAAGGAAAAATCCATTAAATGTGAGACGAATTTTACAAACAGAGTCATTTTTAATGGGAAATAAGTGGAGTCCTAGATTATTTATTAGGAATGTTTTTAGATGCAGTCAAAATTTTACTGCTCTGGCAGTAAAGGGATTCAAACAAAACATACAAAAGGATTGCAAGTCCAAGAAAAAACTACAACTTATTAACAATAAATTAGACTATTTAATGGGAGAAAGCTTAATAATGTTGGAATGCTTCCCTGTATACCTTTAAAAATCACACTGGATGACAAAGTTCTGCTTACCTGCTGTGTGCATATGGACAAGAGGGAAGGAAGGGAAAATGCCTGTGGGAATGGTGGGGATACCTGACACACAGGGATAAGAAGGTTATGCAGAAGTGAAGCTTAATTCAAGAAGGAGAGATAAGTAGAAAACTTTAAAAATCAGGGCTAGTTTTTCATGGCTCACCACAAACCTGTGGCCAATATTATGCTGCCCAGGTGACACAGAAATGAATTTCTGACCTTCAAAGCAGAGGACTAAAAATCTCCCGATATTCCTCCCCCATCATGCAACTTCTCCTTTTCAATCCCTTTCCACACTCAACCAATTTTCCTGCCAGTGTTCACTGCTAAATGTCCCCGTGCTGGTTTTCCCTGCAGAGATCTTCTACAGAAATATAAACCTAATACAGCAGAAATAAAGCCAGACAGGACCATGGTTCCTCTCCTGTTTTAGTACAGGCAGCCCTTCACAGACTGCATTCCCACCAATCCCTCTGGAATGAGCTGGCTTTTAGCCAAATGCAGCCTGGTGAAGTCCTTTGCATTTCTTTGGGCTGCTGTGAAAACCGATCCTTAGATCTTTGGCTGTTCTGAGCCAAGGTCAGCTTTGTCCCCTTGTTTTCCTTCTAAAATTTGGAAGCCTGTTTCCCCTAGCCTGAAGGCAAATAGTGGATGCATCCCCCAAATCCTAGAGTCTCCAGCTGTCGACCAAAAAAAATAAGCTGGGAGAAAAATGCCAAGTGCTTCACTGCCCCTGAGTTGTGCCAAAATCAAAGCTGTGCACGCAGTGTTTTGACACAGAAATCAATGCATTATAAAGTCAAAAATATTTCTTCAGACAGGAATCTTATGCTTGAAGTTCTATTCCATCTTTCAGAGTTGGGATATGCATTATGCTCTGTCTGTGTTGTACATGAGAAGATGTTAAAAATATCTTGTTTTAGAAAATGAAAGACTTGCAAAGCCAGAAATACCCAAAGTGTTTTTACAAATCCAGGAACAAATTTTAAAACCTGATCATATTTAAATGCTTTTAATTCTAAACACAGACAGGAGGGTCTCTTGAAGCTCTTTCATTTACTTATCCAATTTTCTTTCTGGAAGTATAATGAGTTTAGAGAGGAAATATTTTGTTTTCCTGCTAAATTCCAGGAATCCCACTTTAATGGCATTTTTCAATTCAGCCAAATATACATCATTGTTAGTGTGGGCTCTGTAATCTAATCAAACCATCTAGTTATCTGACATGATGGATGGAAAGTAAGAATATTATATTTGCTTTCCCATTGAAAGATAAGGGCCAAATTTTGCTCCCACTAACAGCACTGCAAATTCATTCTGTCCCTTGTTATTTTCCTCTTGATGTACTTGAGAGTGGAATTTAGCCCTTAGGGTTAACTAATGCCAAAGGCAAATCATTTGCTTTGCTAATGAACCAGCAAGCTTCCCTTCTTCACAGCTACACAAACAGCAATCACTTCATTACACTTTCAGATAGCTGCATTTTTCTAAAGAAAGAAAATATAATTAAGCAGTATGATAGTAATCGTGCCCTGCAATAGCTCAGGGCTTTTGATAAAATTACCTGTATTAGAAACACTTTTAATCAGATTATTCCATTAATGAATACTGTATAGATAAGAGGCCTCTGCCTAAGATCAGGGTTAAGTCAGAAAGTTTTCTAACAAAGACTACTTTATATCTGAAAGCTGTATATATATATTTGTGTATATATATATATATATATGTAAGACTGCTTTTGGATATCATTCATCAAAACAAATTTAGCTGAAAAATTTGTTCTGGAAACTTACATTTTTCTGTTCTTTCACCTTTGCTTTATATATTACTTTTCCACTCAAAGAAATTTGCACATACAAACAAAAAAAATGGACCAGTTTCAAATCTCTTGATGCAATATATCTTTATTTTGTTGGGCAAGATGTATCCCAGTACACTCAGCTAAATCCAAGATACAGCTACTCTCAAATATATTTATAAGACATAGCATTTGGCAGTAAAAGTTTATTTTAGACACATAAGGCAGTCTTTCTGAATTTCATTGCAGTCTATTGCTTACCACACATGGTATTAAAATCTGAATTATATTTATGACCGAATATTACCAAAAGCTCCACACTCCAAATCCTGTTTGGGAATCATTTTAGCTTAAGTGTCTAATCATTATGAATTCCTGAGCCATTGAAAACCTCCACACTGCCCTTGCTAAAGCTGACTGCTTTCCAGTGATCTGTGAAATAAACCCATCTTTCATGAAGCACTTTTTCAGAGGACATTTCATATTCTTTATGAGAGAGTTGTTGACTAAGAAAAGGTAGTTCCTTCCAAATGGAAAAATTACAGAAGCTGATTTTAACATTTTTTTTAGGGGGAAGCTCCAAAATGAAACATTTCAAAAGTACTGACCCCACCTATTTAATGAATTCTGTTCAGAGAATGATTCATGTTTCTATTTGAAAATAACTTATCAGAATGTCTTTTTTTTTTTTTTTTGTTAACATATAAAAGCATTTCAAGGCTTACAAATCAAAAGCAAAATGAAAAGCTCTGAATCTTTTCATATATGGTGCTTAAGCAGTCCCCAATTTGTCTTTATGTGTTTCATTTTAGAATAGAAATGTTTTTGACATCTCATCTGAGTTTCCCACAAGACACAAAAGCCAGATCCTAGTTCAGTCACAGGCTCAGATCGAAGAGTATATGGTTTCTAATGAATGAAATCTAGCTTTTGGCATTGATTCACCAAGAATACACAAGTGACACAGTGTAATACTAGAAGTTACTTCCTTAAACTATTTTTTTCTCCACTAGCGTTAGGTATTTTCCTCAAAGAAAACCTCTCTTAATGGAGTGCACATTTATTTAATCTCATATATGTTTAAATGGGTAAAATGCATCTCATTTTCTTAATTTACAAAAGACATTTTTTTTCTGCCACTTGATCTGCTAGAGCAATTAAAAAACCCCCATAAATTCTTCATTAAAAAAAATCCTCCTGTTTGACTGTTTGCCATGGTTTCAGAGTGGGGTCCACACTTTGGACAGGTGAAAATCAAGACGCCCAGAGCTGAGAGCTCTGCTTTGCACAACTTCACTGCTGCTGGATGGGTCCTGGCACAGCAAACCCTCCAGGGAGCCTGGCAGGGATCCACCACTCTGAGTGCAACCTCAAGCACATCCCCACCTCAGAGGATTGCCTGGAGACAACACAACAATCCACGGGAAGTGTCCAAGTTACCACAGCCCTCCCTGCTCTGAGTGTGCTCAAGGTGTTGAGTCCTATTTCAGGCAGGAGGGAAAAAAATCCAGTGCTCTCAAGAGTCCCTACTTTTGCTGCAATTTGCACATTTGCAAAGAACAAGCAAAAAAACCCAAAAACCCCCAAAACACAACAAGCCTTTTGCTGAGCACAGCAAGATGAAGTGTCTCCTCTCTCAGCTCTGGTCTCCTTCCTGGCAGCCCTGTGCGTAGGTGGCCCTGCCTTTGAGCTGTTTTTCAGGCCATGACCCAAAGCTTAGGCACTGTATCCCTTGTTTTGGTGGCTCACAACTTCTCTGTTCATTCGGTGCTCAGCTCTGTCACAGCCACGCAGCTGAAAGGGGCAGCAGGACCCAACAACCTCGCTGGCGAAGTCACCAACCTGTCTAAGTCACACAGGGGGTGACACCGCTGTGCCAGGAGGCACCGCCAAGCTCCCCCCGGGCACTCCGGCCGCTGCCCCCTGCCGGGGTTATTGTGACAGGCGGCTCGATAAAGGCTGGCAGCAGAGCTCAGCGCAGGGACCAGGGGACGCCTTCACTCCATGTGCGTGCATCCCGTCCCCGCTGCTGATTTCTGCTCCAGCAGCATCATGCTGTACGTGCTGGCCTCCAGCCAACAAAGTACTTAACCACATGCCCAGCTTTAAGTACACAAGTCACTGTTGCTTGCGCTACAATTTCAGCTAAGCACGTGTTTCAGTGTTTTGCTGAGTTAAAGTCACAGGCAACACTTAGGAGGCTTTTATATTTGACCTCTGCTGGACGCACTGTAACCCCTGACTCAGATGCTGGCATATTCATCTATTCTGGATGTCTGAAGCTTACAAGAAGACCATGAAAGGGCTATGTTTACCCAGTGGATTCACAAATTCCCTGGAAATGATCTCTCAGAGGTGAAAACAGAAGGGTCAGTTGTGGATATGAATTTTTAAAGCTTCGTCTGTTGCCCTTGTAGAGTTTATGCCTCCTGATTGGTCCTGCTCTCAAGGCAAGCAGTATTTTCCAGGTTGAAAAAAATGAAACAATTTTCTGTAAAGAAGTTTGTCTGCCTAATGACCTTGCAGCTGCCATACCTAGAGCACCAGCCACGTCTGCTGTCATCAACAGAAGGATCCTGGTGACCTTCTTTTTATGGTGTGTCTGAGAGCAGGACAGAATTGTAATTGCAATTCCATGCTCTTGACATCTTCCAGATTTCATGTTGAAAAATATTTTTGAGCTTTAATTTGTTTTATCTTTGCATCATCCTTGGGAAAGCAAAGCTGCTGGCTCTGTGTTTGGATTAGTATCACTGCTGTGAGCTGACCCACCCACACAAAACCTGCTGTAAATTGCGCCCTTGTGAGCAGGGCTTGGCTGAGGAGAGCTGAAGAGCAAAGTCCTTTGGACACCAGGAGGGGCCTGACACAAGACAGTAACAAAACCTGATTCTCCATCTACCTCCAGGCATACTTGGGCCCTGCCAAGAGGCATCTCAATTGTCCTCCCTGGGTATGTGAGAGGAATTAAGCACCATTCGCTCCCCAGGAGCAGCTCCCAGCCAAGACTGGCCAAGGCAATGGAGCATGCCAGTCCCACTGCTTCCTAGAAGGAGAGTGGCAAGGATCGACCACATCTGACTGAGAGCCAAATCCTATAAGAATCCAGTTAAGGGATGGAAACTGTTAGACCCATGAAACCCTAACATGAGATCTCACTAAGTCCAGCTGGTCTGAGTCATCCATCTGTGTGTCACTATCAGCAGTGATAACATTACTGGACTCCTGAGTTTTAGGATTTTGCCTTCCTGCTTTTTGCCAAGCAGCCCAATATCTCTCTGTCCCCAAGATGGTTGATGCACTCTCTGTCACCTCTGTTTGCCCTTATTTGTAATTGCCCTGTTTGTAATTATCATCTACCTGGAGATAGGGAGGGGTGTCCTACAAATCCTATTCATTACTCAGGCCCTTCCCTTGCTGCTGAAGAAAAGAAGCCCAAAGAAGGAAATAACTGCACCCTGTTGTCTCCCAGTATGAAAACGTTCTCAGGGCCATCAGCTCCTTTCTGTACAGCATCTAGTATCCTTAATACAGCCAACCCTTTCAGTGATGTTTCCCAGACTGGTCCTTGTCTGCGCTAAAATCACCGTCCTTCACTCATGAAGTTTTATAAAATCTTCTGGATTCATTTTAGAGATAGAAATTTATCTGCTGGCTCCTGGAAAGGAAAGGTTGTGCCTGTGTAGACCAGCTACCCAATATTTGTGCCTACACCCAGGGATGTATGTGTGCAGAGTGCACTATAAAGAATTTAGGGCCATTCTCAGATGTGCCTGAACTGGTTACAGCCCTAAACCTGTACCAGCTCTGCAGCTCTGAGGTCTGAGTGCAATACCTGCAGGCACAGCTGGGACCAGATGCACAAGGGACTGGTGGAGGCACAAACCTACCAAGGACCTTGTGAAAAAACACAAATCTGTTTGCCCACTTCAGGTGCCACTTTACTGCAAACAAACAGGAGCCTTCATACAGTAAAATGCAGGTCACAGTGAGTGGGATTTCCAATCCATGTAACATCTTGAATGAAAGCAGCTCTGCCTTAACTCAGGAAATGTCATTGTGGTTTAATTCCATGACAGCATGGGCTAAAGCATCATGGAGCTGTCTCTGCATATCTTTGCAGTGCATTATGTGTGAATGTATAGAGAGGTAGAGATAGATGATATATACAGGCATCTTTGTGTGTCTGTCTCCACATATGTATGTATGTATGTATTTATGTAAATGAATGGGGAGATTTCACAGCCAGTCTGTCTGGAATAAATCTTTCTCCTTTAGAAACCATTTGGATCTTATCCACTGTCTAAATGAATATAATTTTCTTTTTCCCCCTCAGAATTCAGGTAGAAGAATTATTCAGTCTTTAGAAGAAAAAAAGAAAAGTGAACAATTTAATATAATTCAAAGAGTGACTTAGAGATGCCAGTGAACACGTAAAAATTATATTATCCTAGGCCAGGATTGAGGGACAGTGGCCAGGAGCCAGCAAGGAGCCACACACAGCCCTGTAGGGCTGCTGCACCTCTCCTGGGGGTGGAGAGGGCTCCAGAGCAGCCATACCAGTGCTGGAGATGGCTGTGAAAAGTGTGATTTAAGTTCCGATACTCATTCCTTTTGTTTACCAATTAGATGAGGTACAACAGCAAGGCATCACAAAAATACCAGTGCTGAGACTCCTGGTTTTTCTCCCAAGAAGGCACCTGGGTTATCACGTGTCTTTGCAGAGTGCAAAGCCATGCTGCATGTGTGTGGGGACTGGGTAATCCCAAAACAATTGGCTAGTGACCAGGAATGATGCGGGAATGATTAGAAAACATCTGTTCCCCTGTCATATCCTGCACTATCTGCATTTCATCTGCTTTGGCTGGACATTACTTTTGTACAAATGTCTTGTGAATTGGTCCCTTCGGGAGTCATTTTATTTTTAAAAGTATATGACAAGTGATGGAGGGAAAAGGATTAAATAAATCAGTTGTGGTGATTGCATTCTGCATTACTAACAGTTCTTGAACACTTTTGAGGGAAGACCTTTCTTTGCTTAGTTACTTTTCTGAATGAAATAATTTCTTCTGCTTGGGGAACAAAGATTTATTTATCTCCAATAATGTAAAAGGTCATTCTTCACTGAGCCTATAAACTGGATCATTCTTTTGGCAGCAGCTGCTGCTAAACTATGAGAAAATAAATAAATGGAAATGTCTTCAAAAAAGCTAGGAGAACTAGAAATGGATGTGAATTAATGTTTGTGAACATGCAATCTTGTCTCCTGAAACCTAGGATTTATTTCCCAGTGTTCTCTGTGTCCAAGGGTGGCAATCTGATGTGCAGCTGGCAGGTCTGCTGTCCAAGCCTCAGCAGGTCCTACAGGTGGATCCTAGTGCTGGAGGGCATCCAGAGCAGCATCCTGGGATGCCCACCTCTCAATTGGCAAATTCAGGAATTCTAACTGGTGCCTGGGGCTTCCCAAATCCAATCCCTGAGTCAGAAGTGTGGGGAGTAGGGATGGGCTAACAGCACTTCGAGGCAATTCCAGGTAGAGACTGGGAAGCAAGCCGGAGGGGAAGAGGGGAGGTGAGAGTGGTGGCCCAGCCATGCCTGCAGAGGCCTGGATCCACGGATGGTGTGGGGAAAGCCCACCAGAGGTCAGGCAGCTTTCCCTCAGCAGAAGAAAACTCCTAAAATAATTTTGCTCCCTCTATAAATCTAAAATTTGCTGAATTTACCAGGCTCACCAAAAACCCACTAGGGTCCAGCATCCATTCAGAAGCCTGCAAGTCCTCCAGTCAGTTCTTCATCTCTCTCATGCCATCATCTCATGCACACACTTCACAGTGCTACAGGGAGGTGAAATTCAAGAGACCTCCTTCAGAGGCTTCCAAGTGACATCCCAGGCTGCCTCTGCTCTTTAGAAGTCACACTTCCTCAGCTCCCTATCTCCCCAGCTGGGCTGGAAGTCAAGCTGGCCCTAGCAAGCCCCTTGAAACATCAGCTGTGGGCACAAGCAGCAGCCCCAGCTGCCTGTGCTCTTACACACAAGAAAACTTCTCTGAATCAACTTCACTCCTCTGTGTGTTATCAGGAAACAGGAATGTTTGTGATTGTGTCTGGTGAAAACTAGTGCTGGAGGAATAGTAGTGAGTAGGCAGTCTGGGTTTGTGGCAGATAAGCACAAGGGGTTGTACTGATTAACCAGTGTTTATCTAAGTTATTCCAACTTCTACAGTGAGCAAAATGAAGCTGCAAATCTCTCAAGCCCAAACTTCCTCCAGAGGTTTGTGACTGGTCTGGAAATGCCGCAAACCAAGTCCTGGCTGGAAACAAAAATCTGTATAAAAATCCTCCCACAAAGCTCAGACTTTGCAGTTTATAGGAGCATGGATGGAGGTTAGAGGACCCTGGTGTGCTAACAGCAGCCCTCTGTAAGGAAATCAGCAGTAGATATTGAGAAAATTCAGAAGGGAGAGGACAGAAAACTGAGCATTTTGAACCCTAGTTGACTTAAAGGAGTAATTTCAGAAGGGGAAAACCTCACACTTGCCAATTGCCTGGGACATCTGCACCAATATCCCAACTGGTTATATTCAGAACCAGGTGCTCCTAAGGAAGAGGGAAACTGCCCGCTGGGGAACCTGCTTACTAATTTACTTTATTAGCAGTTGTCTGCCAACATTATAACTGTCCCCAAACTCTTGTTTATGAAACTGCATTCATATAACAGTGAATATTCCCAGGGCTTTGAGGAGCATCCTATTTTACTCTGAACCTCTCTAATCTCCAGGCATCAAATGCAGCATGTGGAGAAGCCATTCCTCTAGATACATTCAAATGATATGACTCAATTCCACAGTGTATTTGTGCACATCCAGGATATTCCAGTGTTAGGAGACACAGCAACAGAAGCTCTGTGATGATCTGGCTTCCACACAGCCCTGATAGTCCTGTCTACTTCCAAAACATTCCTAGTTTTTTTTATCTCTGCTGTAAAGCTAGTCTCTATTTTCAGTGTCTTCTTGTTCAACATGTTTTCTAGGCTGTAATCTCTCTTCCTGCCTCTAATCACACTCCTGATTCCAGAGCTTCCTTTAGGGACAGTGTCCCCACTGATACATGTGATAGCTTTATGCTGTTGACTGGATCATTGTCCGTCCTACCAGCAGCGCTGAAAGGAGCAGTCCTGCAGGCTGTGCACACCAAGCAGCCCGTTCTTGGCACTGTGTTGGTACTCTCTGCCTGACAGCTTTCCTTTCACTACCAGGAAATACTCCGTGGCCTAATGCTTTTCTGTTGGAGCTCTGTGAGATAGGGGTATGAAACCAGAGCACCAAACACGCTGGCACTGATAGAATTAGAAACTAAAAGAGCACTTTCTTCTTTGGTAGCCTTGCTGCATTCAGAAATGGTTTGATGGGCTTGGAAGGGAGCTTAGAAACTGGACCTTGATGAGGGGGTCACATTTTCTGTAACAAAACTAACTTGTTTTAAGGCCAGCTCTGCATCCCCATGACAGCTTTTGTCAGGAATGTGTGTTTTTACTTACAGATGAGATGAGCAATCTTCGATGTGAATGAGATTATGTCAAAATAAAGGTGTCTTACTTTGGCACAACGTATCCCCAGATGCCTCAATCCAGCTTGAAGGTGCATTTCTACTTGGAAAACAATGTACAGCAGTTGTGTGAGTTGCGTGCTACTTCCATGTTCCCTTAAAGTAACATAGTTGTGTGTAGACAAATCCTGTGTCAACAAAGGTTTGATTTTTTTATGTGTTTGGGAAGGGAATGATGGGCAGATGGATTGATTGCATGATGTTTGCTGTTCAAATTAAATCTTGGCTTTGGACCATGACAAACGTGACTTTTCTTCTCCCCTGTATCCTCCCTCCCCTATATTTCCTTCCTTTTTATTTTACTGCTTCAGGTGTGGGGGTTTTTTGAAAACTGCAATACAAACCTGAAACTTTTTATTTAAAATACTTTTTTAAAAGCCCACTCACTTTTTTCTTTCCCCTTCCGTGAGTCTTCTTGAAAAATGGAAGAGAAGACTACAATATTTTTTATGAAGTCAGCTGGTATTTTTATGAAACATAATTGACTTCTCCCTCCAGATCTCAAGGGATATTTCAGAGACAAAGGCAAGGCAGAGATGAGGGACCTCTGAAATCTTTTCTGATCATTTAGTAAAGGAATAAGCAGGTCCCAGATCACCTCATCCATACATCGTCTCTGCACGAATCATCTCTGACCTGAACCTCATCAAACACAGGGACCAGGGGTGGGGAGCACAGACACTGCCAAAGCTGAGTGGTCTCACTTGAAAATCACTATATAACTTAACCCTTGCCTTCTGGGTTGACCTGCCAGAAATATATGAATAAATGAAATAAAATCATTTGCGAGGGAAGAAGGAGTAGTCTTATATCCAAGCAGAGCTTTGCAGTAAGGAAAATAACGATATTAGACTTTGATTTGGCATGTTGAAATTGGGCCAAAAAAAGATGAGGTTAGAGACTAGGAGTAGCATTTGTGCTCTGCAAGGTTTGCTGTGGATGGTGAAAAAGCAGAGAAGGCTGTTCCCAGTGCCTGGAAGGCACATGCTGAGGGCAGGGCTTTCCCTGCTGCGGCGCAGGAAGCTGCGGGTCCCTGCACAGGCACCAAGGGGAAGAGGGGGCTGCAGAAAAGGTTTGCATCACCCACCCAGTCACTGCTACCTTTGTCTGGCTCTGCTGGAGGGGAAAGCTGCCCTTGGGCACCTTTGCTTTAAAGTCTGGGTAAAGGTAACTGTGTCAGCACCTGCTTGATTTCCCCAGGTTGTAAAATGATACGTAAACAGCGCAGATTATTTCCATCTGCTGGAGCTGTTGGGAGCAGGAGCCCTTTATGTTCTCTTTACAAGCCTGTGCACTGAGGGGAACCCAAATGGCCAGAGAAGTTCTCCATGAATGGAGGCGTTGCACTGAGTTATCGCTCATTTTCAGACAGCTCCGTGTCCATTCTCACAAAGACTGCTTTTTTTTGCCTGAGAAGTTTTTCTATCAGAAAATGTGGTTTCAAGTGAAAAGAGTGTTTGTGGGGACCTGCCCATTGCGGCAGACGTTTTCCAATATTCCAGGGAGATGAAATGAAGCAAAAAGAAAACTTGCCTCCACTTGAGCTTTGGAGCAAAATAAAGTTATTTTGTTTCAAAACATTCACTTGAGATGGAAAAAGCTGCTCCCATCAGTTTTGCTTTTTTGTTTTTTTCAATCTTTGTTGACAATGCCTCAAAAAATGCTGTTTCCATATCCCTAATTCAATTCTTTCTCTTTAAAATGGTTTAGTAATTTGGTCTGCTGGTTTTGTTCAAACAGGAAGCAAATTGTAAAGCAATTACATTTCCTGCAACAGAACTGGCTGTCCCTTGGTCACTGTGAGCAGAAGAACACAGAGGCGGGTGGCCCAGGCCAAGACAGTGGCTCACAGACCCTCCACCTCAAGCTCTGCTGGAGTGCAGCTCTAAGACTTCAGACAGGACAGCTAAAAAATACAGCCTGTGTTTCCTTTGAGGGATTTAGGACAGCCCAACTCCAAAGGTGCTCATGGTGCCTGGCTCTGGCTCCTTTTCACAGCAGGAACCAAACCAAGATTTAAGCCCAGATTCAGTCCTGAGCTTCATTTAAGAACTGTTTGGAGTTGAAAGTTTGGTTCAGACCTGAATCTAATTTGTAATCTCGCCTGCTTCATCAGAAATGCCTGCACATCCCTGCAGCCCCAAGGCAGTCCACTCTTTTGTGGAGCCAGCTAGGAAATCAAACTCAGACCCAGTCCTTGTCGGGGCTGGATGAATGGGCTTGCCACGTGCAAGATGAAAAAGAGAAGATCTGGGAGCATGGAACCTGACATGCAGAGGGAAGTAAATGCCTGGAGGATATAGGAAGAGTTCTGTTACCTTCATTTCTGGATTGACAAAGAGCAACTATCTGAAGAGGTGTTGGAGAGGGAAGTTGACAGCCACGGTGGGGCAGAGGTGAAACAAATGGCAAGAGAAAGGAGACATTGCTGGGCCTTCTTTGGAATGGACCCAAGCAGGGCAGAAACTGCCTTGGGTGGAAGAGCTGTGCTTGGGGGGAGAGGGAGAGCCTGGTGGGATTTACCCAGTGGCACAAAGTGACTCCCAGCTTTGCTGCTGCTCTCTTCAAACATGTAATGAAGCCTGGAAGCTCACTGCAGAGCAGGACCTTGGGCTTTTGCTGGGCACTGTGGGGTGGTGACATTAATGTCTGGTCACACTGCCAGCTGCGATGCCGATGAGAAGGGCTGCCAGTGACACTGGTGACACCCTGCCTTTCACCAGCCATGCACCAGTCGGGATTGTCGGTGTTCCTTACAGCTAAAAATCCCTCTGCCTGGTAAGCTGTGCCCTTGGGCTATGCACAGCCCCGTGGGGGGCATGCCAATGTTGTGGGATGGGACTGTGAGGAAAGGGAGAGGAGTCAGACTCCTGGTGCCATCTATCCGCATCTGCATCTGCATCTGTATCTGCATCTGTATCTGCATCTGCATCTGCATTTGCATCTGCATCTGCATCTACATCGTTTACCTGCCTCAGAGAAGAGGGGCCTCCTTTGCCCCTCTAAAATGCAAGGGCTTGAAAAAATGGAGCAAAGGAAAGGAGTAGAAAGCAACCTGGAAAGGACTTGTATAGGCTGCTTGACTGAGCTGGTTTCGCTCCCTGGTTGGCTTGAGCAGTCTGAGTGTCTGTCCTGTGCTGTGGGACAGTCTGTGGTGGCAGATGGAGGATGCAGGGCTCTGTCGTTGCATTTCACACCATTCATCAGACGAAAGCTGCTCTGCTTCAAGTGTTACTGCTGGGGGTAGAGCCCAAACCATTTGTGCCTCCCACCTTCCACGTCCTATCTCACCTGCGATGCTGGGTTATCCAGATGAGGTGTACTCTTGAATAAGTCTGCAGCATCTTGTAAGTTCTCCTCTTACCTGAACCCTTTCCCATTAATCACCGGTTTGAAAGCCATTGCCAGGAGAGGTTTCCAGCACTTTACTTGACTGCCTCTCCAATGAGTATCAGCCAACCACCAGAGCTGGCTGTGAAAGAAACTGTGGCTTGTTTTCACCTGCTCCTTCCACAAGCAGAATAAAATGAGAAAATGATTGCTCTGAAAGAAGCAGGCAATGAAAATAGATGCAAGGCTGAAGTGCTAACTCCTCCGTCAAGTTAATTGTCTGCCTCTTGCAACTCAGTGCAGTTCGGTTTTGAAAGCTCTTACAGAAATCCAATTATGTGTTGGCTGTGGAATTTTTATTGATAAATAACTTACCAGAGCTATGCAAACTGAGGAGAAGGGAGGGTGGTGAAGGGGTGTAATTCCTACAGAAAGAGTGAGGCCATGGGGGAAGCTTAAATTCATGATTGATTTTTAGGCTTTCAAAACTACTCCCATGTGAATTTCACTAGCAAACCCTGCACTGGCAATAAGCCATCAGGAATAAAACCGACCCAAGAAAAAGAAAGATATGTGCAGATGCAAACTTTATGCAGAGCTTGCAGAGAGAATCTGCTTCCTTGTGCCATGAGTTATTCACTTCACAACCTCTGGACACAGGATTTCTTTATGGAGGGCAGTGCTAGGCAAAGCTGTTACAGCCTGGTATCTACCAGCTGGGAGCTCTGTGGCCCAGCCTTCATTTTGTACATTTTTAAAAGTCAGCCCAGCTTTCAAACAGCGTAACTGTAATCCGAACCTCATTAATTTGGAATTTTGCAGTTTAGTTTCAGTGAGGATGCTGAAGTCAGCTGGAGTTCTGGGTGCTCTGGGAACATATGCTCATCTCTGGGTCAGCAATGGACACCTCTATGTGAGGAAGGAAAGAAGTCATACTGGGAAGGAAAAGACAAGGATTTCATCATAGAAAGTATTCAGGCTGCTTAAGAAGGGAAAAAGAAAGAAATCAAATTGCACCACCAACTAGAAATGAAAAGTAAGACTAACCCTGATCCTTTTATAGCAAATAAAATGTCTGATATGAAGACATTGCCTTTTTTTTTTTTTTTTAAACAGCCATTTTGAAAGTGAAACTTTTGGCCAAAGTTTGTCACCAGGAACTTTCATGTCTAGAAAAACTGCACTGGACTGTCTTCCCCTTTCAGCTTTGTTTTATATTATTTTTTCTCTTCAGCTTTTTTATTTTGGCTTTTGCTCCATTTCAGAATGAAAGTTCAATGTGCCCTCTGCCCACCTACCCAATACAAGAACCTGTGGACTGGCTGGAGGCTATGGCCACTCTGAATTAATTTCAGAGGCAATAAGCCACATAAAGACCATGTGCACAGGTTCTCTGAGAATATTTATTTTCATTCCTTTTTGTTTCAGCCCTAGGAGAGAAGATGTCTTTTTCTGTGATGGAGTAGACCTTGCTGAGATCAATTTTCATGAAAAACCTAGCAGATTGGATGATCACTGGGAATCGATCCAGATTTGGAGAGTCTGCAAATGAATGCTGGAAAATTTTCAAGCACATCTAGACTTTTTAGCCACTTTCCCTCTGGTCTGACTGGTGGGAGCTGAAGAATGACCTCCTTTGCAGGATTTCTGCATTTCTTCTTTCATATCTGGCATTCAGACAGAAAATAACTAGTGCATGAAAATTAAAAGTAAAAAATAACAAGGTTTTCCCAAGTTCAAGGTCTGGATTTAGTGTGAACCATAACTGGGTCATGCCCTGGGCTATTTGCTCCAAGTTTTAGCCTTGAATTCATTTGGTGTTGGGGCAAAGGTCTGGGCCAGTTCTGAGCACTGCATTTGCATTTAGTCTAATGACATTCTCCTGGCCTCCCTGGCCTCATTAATTCTGAATGTGACATTGTGTCACCCATGGGCTGACATAAACCACGGAAACTCTTAAATGGGCAGGAACAGAAAAAGAGGGCTTGGATTTCATGTGCTGATAGGAAACCAAGGGTCGCTGTACATGAACCCCTCCTGGATCACTCCTAGCCCCCTTTTTCTTTCCTTTCAGAGTCGGGTGAGGAGGAGGGAGGGCATCTGGGCAGAGGTGTGCTGGGCTGTGGGGCTCAGGAGAGGGAAGAGACCTTGCTTGGATGCCACTGCAACCCTGGGATCCCTGAGGAGTTCCGGTGACTAGCACTCATCTTCTGATTAAGCA
This sequence comes from Pardalotus punctatus, assembly GCA_013400915.1. Classification (NCBI taxonomy): domain Eukaryota; kingdom Metazoa; phylum Chordata; class Aves; order Passeriformes; family Pardalotidae; genus Pardalotus; species Pardalotus punctatus. The sequence goes on from VZTX01028410.1 coordinate 947,255, forward strand.
CTTTGATGGATGCTTATTTCTTGCTTTTATGGATTTTTGCCCTTCTCCCAAGAAAGTAATTACCCAGATTTTATTAAAAATACTACTTGCTTTGAAAATTCCTGTCCACAATGTCTTCATGGTGAAGAAATGGACACTCTCTGATCCTTGAGTGGAGATGTGTTTAAGCAATAAGCATCCTCCTTCCAGAGAGGAATTGTGTTTCTGAGCACCAGGGGAAGCAGAGAGCCTATCACAGCTCGTACATCATCTCTGGTCCTGGAGGCGAGTTGAAGGCATTCATATGAGGGTATTTGCTCCTCAGGTTTGTAATGATTCCTGACAGCCCAGCAGTGAAATACTTTCCAGAGTGGGAGTACAGATGTGGGGTGATGTGGATCTAATTTCTCAAATAGTCTCAGTCGTGTAAATATGTGGATTGAAATACGCAGGGTGATGAAGAGCAGATTACCCAAATAGGAGGCTTGCAAGAGGTTTGCCTGTCAGGAAAGCAAGTCTAATAAAAGTGATAGACAGAACAAAGCTGGCTACACATCAGCCACAGGCAAGGCAGTGCTCACCTCTCACCCTGTAGAGTATCTCGTGATCTTTCTGGATGAACCATCTCTTCAGAGGCGTGTAAAACACCTCAGACCCAGGTGTTGGGGCTGTTCCGGGCTACAGCAGCTGAGGACCTGGCCATTATTCTACCCACAAGTGAAAGGATCTCCTGTGAATGGCCATTCCTGAAGACACACTCTGCCCTAGCTTGATATCCAAATTAGAGCAGGGATGCTAAAAGGACTGCAGCCTCAGAAATGATCACTGGAGGAAACTGAGACGGTTGGTGGTGCAGGGACACAGATCACAGGAGGAGCAAAGGGGTCCAGTCTCAACAAACAGTAAGTGGTGAGAACAGGAAGGGGATATTGACTGAGATGTATGGATGGAAAATAACTGGAAAGGGACTGGGGTTTTGGCAGTTGATTTAGGAAACTTAGGGAAGGGATGAGATAATTGATTTGGACTGAGCTGAACTGCAATAGAACAGTAAAAAAAAGGATAACCATCACAGAACCATTTGTTTTTTCTTAAATTATCTTACTGTTTCAATTGCCTTTTAGACAATGTTCCTTTAGAAGGAAAAAGAGAAGTATTTTACTTTTAAAATGGCAACCTGAAATGTTGAAGTACTTTTGAAGTTTGCTTTGTTTTTTTTTTATCTGAAACTTGGATTCAGCCAAGTGTGTGGACAATTTCAATCCCCCATGCTTTAGTAGTGCTCATTGAAAAAAGGACAACTGTGACCCTGCAGCACTGAGGGACAGATGTGGAGTAGCTGTTGCCAACAATATTTACCCCAGAGGAGAAGAAGTCCCAGGCAGTGGCTGGGAGTGACACAGCAGAGCCCTGGCTGTGACACATTCTGTCCCAGCCCAGCTGGCAGCACCTACACGAGAGCAGGTTTGTAAATGGGTGTCACAAGATATAACTCTCTACAGCTCCTCTCTGCCTTTCTCTGAGTGGCAGTTGCAGTCCAAAATGGAAGGGCAATGTCAGGGACATTAAGGGCCTTCACATCAATTATGGCAAACCTGTAATGAAGGAAAGATAAAGGAATGGTAGAAAAAGCTGGGGAGCACTGCTGGTTAGCACACGTGCAAGGCAGAGCAGAGCTGTAAGTAGAATATAGCCTGGGAACATCTCTGGCCTGGGAACATCTCTGGCCTGGCTGTACTGAGATTGTGCCCGAATCTAATTTTTCTGTGTGAACGTCATGAGGATGATTAAGTTAACCTGAGAAACAGCAGCTGAGTGCAGTTTGGCCAAAATATTGCAATAACTCAGTAGTTCTCTGCCCACACAGGGTTCTGCTAGTAAATGATGCTTGCTCCTTACATGCATATAAATTATCTCAGAGCACAATTAGTCTATTTGCTAGCAGTTAAGTGCATATGGGTTTGTGAAATAATGGCCTCCTACAGCATCTGTTTATTTCTAAGCCTAAGTGAGTTTAAAAAAAAAAAAAGAAGTGGATTCCACAATTCTTCAAATGGCTTATCAGCTAGAGCCTAACTGAGAAATACAATCTCCCTCGGGCAACTCTGGCATTTTCTACAGTTTTGTGCATCACTGTGAGGAAAAACAGTGATGGAGAGTGAGAAATCAATTAAGGAACCCTTTTCAGCATTGGGGAGCTGTTTGCTCTTGGCTGACTCAAGGCTCTCTGACTGTTCTGCAGCAAAACCTCGTGGTTTTTTTGCAGTTTCTCAGTCCTGCTGTACTGAATCCAGTCCCAGGCAGCCTCTCCATCCCAGTCTGCTATGTAATCCCTGGCCACAGCCTTGATGCAATGTCTCTCAAGAAAGAAAACTGTGTGAGGCACTGAATGACTGGCATGAATGAGACATGACTGACGATTCATAGGACGCCATTTCACTTCACTTTTCCCACAGGGAAGATGCTGCCAAAATCAATCTGTTTCCTCAAAAGGCTTTTGATCTTCACACAGCTCCAATTTTTCAATGAGAAAACCCCTTAATTTCCAGCAGACCTCTAGCACAGCTCTGCCTGGGTGTTTGCAGTGTCCTCTGTGCTTCCACTGGAAGGGCTCATACACTTCTCATGTGTCTCTTACAAGGACTGAATTACCTCAAATTTCTTTGCAGTGCTGTTTCTTGATTCATGTTATGGGTAGCACTAGGTAAGGGTTGATTTACATGCCAAGCTCAATAACTGATTTAATAAAATTCCCTATGCTTTCTAGATGGAACACCCGGGGTGTGATTTTATTGGCCTGTGAGGTTGCTGGCCGCCTTTTACACACATCTTTTATACACATGTAAAATGGATTATATGTCATATATACATACAAATATCCATATACAAGCACATTTATATAGGTATCAATGCACATATGACTTTTATGCACACATCTCACTTAGAAAAGTGCTCACCATAATTATGGCTTCCTGTTTCTTTACAACAGAGTGGGCAGCAAGTGTTGAACTGTGCTGTGGCCTTGCATGCACAGGGATGCTTGCACTTGTGGAAACAAAGAGAAGGGTTGGCCTCCTCTTTAGTTCCCAGGACCCAGTCCTTTGCCTTTCATTTACCCACTGGTTTGCATCTGTGCCCTTTCTGGCATGGTAGCACTTGCGGGCAGGTGACATTACAAATAAATGTTAGCAGGACAACCAGGCACGCTGTTGCAATGTTGTCCTTTTTCTGCTGCTTAGGTAAAAAAATTAAAAAAAAAAAA
>VZTX01028410.1:950507-1167149 GCA_013400915.1 Pardalotus punctatus
AAAAAAAAAAAAAAAAAAAAAAAGAGAAGTCATAATTAATAAATTTTCCCTGGCTTTCAGCAAAGAGGAAATGGATTGTCCCCAGCTGATGGTTTGTGCTGCTGAGTGTGTTAGTTCTTGTCTCATATCAAATTTAACAGCTTCTTTATAAAATAAGCATTTGGGTAGTTCTTCAAAGGCAATGAGAGGTGGTGCTCCAGCCCACTGGAAATACGTAAAGGAGATTTTAAGAGCTTAATAACTGTGAGGTGACTGAGCAAAGCAAGAAGTCTGGCCAGCTCACCTTGCCTTCCAGCCAGCTGAACTGACTGTCACTCCTACAACATCCCAGGCTTGCAAGCATCACCTCCCGGTGGCAGGGGAGGTCCTGAAAGAACTGATCGGTGACTGCCACGGGAGATGTCACTCAGATCAGAGCTGCAAACTGACTCCTCTGAAGCAGAGTGGTTTGGACTCTAACAAAGGGACCTTTGGTGACTTATGTCTGCAGCGCTGTGAAGAATTGGAAGAAACCTTTGCCAGACAGCCCTGGATGAGCCTACCCAGTTTTGGGACAGCTTCCAAGAGAAGACATCTCTGAGGGAGCACAGGCTTCCACTGCCCTGCAGCACTGGGGAGTGCTCGTCACTGGAGGAGTCACCCAGCACTTCATTTCTGTAGGAGTTGTCCTAAATTACTTCCTCAAATGATTCTTTAAAGTGATTTTCTTATGCAAGTTCAGACAACATATTAGCAAAACAGATCCCATCTTCCTTAGAAACTCCTGTGAGCAGAGCAAGTAAGGGTAATTAGAAGTGATGAGGCAATGCAGAGAGACATTTAGGACCTGATTTGACAGTCTGCTGAAGAAGCAGCCCCTGAGAGAAGCAGGGTGAGAGCAAACGGTTCTTACACATCCCAGTTGGTTTGTGGCATTCACCTAAGCAAATTCCATCCTCTCTAAAGTGAGTCTTCCCTAGCTGCAATCCACCAGTGCCTACCTAGAAATGCCTCTTTTATATAACAAAACTCTCCCTTACAAACTAAGAAAGAACCAAAACAAACAAGCGAAAAAAACAAAACAACAGACAACCCAAACATCAAAGCCACACAATCTCTCACAATCATCCACACACTGGGACATTTTGCTGCACTATCTGCTAAGAATAACACAGTGCTGTGTACTGCTCCCCGTGCTGCAGAGAAGAGTGATGACACCCACCCACATCTCTGTGCTTGAGTAACAGCAAACCTTCCATTTTTAATGGTTTGTTTGGTTACTCATCATGGTGACTTAGTGTGGGCTTTGTCTCATCAACCCTCCTTGCGTTTCACCCTGCAGGTCCCAAAGGTTGCTCCTCTGTGGAAGGACATTTGCCAAAGTCTGAGCAACTGGGACTGCAGGATGAAAGCTACTAATAATCTAATTTAATTCCTCTGAAGGCAAGTGTTCAAAGAGTTAGGATCCACAGGTCCCAAGCAACAAGTAAAACAAACTGATGAAAAGTCCATGGAGAGAATACTTGGCCAAGTTCCAGTCTTCATTATAGAGTATAAACCAAAATAAGTCTACAGGCTTTGTTCTCCATGTCATTAAATCCACATACCTGAAACTGTTTAAGCCTTTTTTTAAAAAAGCCTTTTTTTCTAGATGGACAAGAAAATTAGAAGGCATTTGGGTCTGATTCTGCTTTTATAGAGACTGGTGTGTAAGATGAGATAAGCATAGAGTTGTGCTAGAGATAAACTCTCTGTGTTAAAAATCCCCAAGTACTAGAATAATTTCTTATATGGATACAATGCTTTCAGATCAGGTTCAAAGGTATAGCAGATTTAGCAGACAGGTAAAATAAAAGAATATATTTTTTCAGTTTGGAATAAAATTGTATAAAAAACTATTTATTCAGTTTGGTTGCAATGAAATGGGCAAACCCCCACCCACGAGGGACCAGCAGGCCCATCCTACGTGTGCTCCTGTGCTGTCTGGGTCCTGACTTTACAGATCAATAAAGACTAGAGGTCACGGATGTACTGTGCACATCTGAACATTGGCTCTTTCCCCACAGGAAATCAAAAGACATCTCCACTATTTTTTGCCTGTAGATGCTCTTTCTTAACTCTAAGATGGACAAAATTTGTAACTTTAGGTTTTGCCTTTTTCCTCTGATTAACATCTCTCTGCTCTTTCAGTTCACTCAGCACTGATACCCCAAGTGTTGAGCTGGTAGGAGAACACCTCATCCTTCCCCTGTTCTCCTGACTCTCCTACCTTTTTTCTGATGCTGTTGAGGCAGTGCACAGCTGCCAAAATGGTGAGAGAGAGACACAGAGAGGAGGGGGTGGGGGAAGAAAAAATCTGCAGAAGTTTAATACAAAACAGGCACAATGACAAAAAATACCACATTTATAGATTCATGACTTGAGCCTAATTCAAACCCATCACGGAACAGTCCCTGAAGGGAAGTGTACACGAAAGACTCCTCCAGGTTGGCTGCTGCACATCTTGCTTTCCATGGTTTTCAGGCACTGATGTTGCCAGAGCATCGTTTTGGGGCACTCTCATACCTTCGCCTTCTCACCACTAAGGCTCCCTGCTGCTAGGGACAGATTCCAGCAGCACTGCAGGGGTCCCGCAGAGCTTTGCTATGGCTGCAGGGAAAAGCTGGTCTTCTGTTCCTCTAAAGTCCCTCTCTCCCAAACCATGGCTGTTAGAAGTGATCAAAAAAAGAAATAATTTTTCCTGAGTACTGCTGATGTTTTGCCGTTTGTTGCCATTACTAATTGGCTCAAGGGAAGCCAGTCATCATAACTTTTTGCAGGAAGACTATTTCCACAAAAATTATTTGATTTGGGAATATATTTAATTTCTAAAAGATAAAAACATCTACTTTTGATGTTGCACTGCTCTGTTATATTATTAGATCATATTTGAAATAGTGAAGTCAAAACAAGTCATTCTACCTCATCAGAACTACAGGCTTCAATATTATGAAAATGAAACAATTGAGAACTATTGAGAGAAAATGAAAAAGTTACCTCAGAGCACTTGGACTTTCCCACTGAAGTTTAACCAACATGGCCATGTTCCCACTGAATGTTTGGATTCCAAGAAAATCAGCCTGACTAAAAAAAAAATTATATCCAGATCTGTTTGCAAGAGAGCAGGCAAGAATAATCCTTCCTCTCCTCTCTCTGCTACCTGCCCTCCCATGGGGTGGCAGGATTGCTGTTTGGGATGAGCCTGTGAAGTATTGTTCTTCACATGAAGGCTGGGAAGCCCTCCAAGGGAAAGGAGGCATTTGAGAGCAAGAGGAAGAAATAATGCTGGCAAGATTTGGCATTGTTTATCTGCTGATCAGTATCTGAGAATGATTCCCCAGCTAAGTCAAATATGCTTAAGAGTGCAAATAAAATAATAAACAGCAGATAACTGATAATTTTAAAGAAAATTTAGAAGCGGTTAAGAATTTTCTGCTGGAGTATTCATGAAATTAAAAATAACTTTCATGAAATTGAAGTTTTTCAGGGGAATTTTGCAGAAATGTGTGTACTATCTGAGCATCAAATCATAATAGAAAGATTTCAGATTAAATTGATCTGCTCCCAGACTGCTTCATGCTCTCAGTATCTTTTATGAGTTTGGTGTTATGGAGAAACTTTCTTTCCCATGAAACACCTTTGGCTGATATGTACCAGGAAGTCATAGATGGGCCATGACAGCAGTGCAGTGTAGGAGATATAGGCTAGCTTGGGAAACCCAGGGCTGTGTGGATTGCTGGAACTCCAGCTCCTGTCAGTCACTGTGACACCTCAGCAAAGCCAAATCTCTGTCGATTTGAGCAGAACAAATTACTTTGTCATTTCCTGAGAGAATCCTTTCCAAGCTGTCCATTTCACTAGAAAACATGATATTCAGACTTTCTCTGCCCTGCTCTGGAATACAAGCAAATGTGAGAGTACTGGGAATCTCTCCCTCTTTCTTCTGGCTGAAAATCTCATTTTGACGCAGCTCTGGGCACTGGGCAGCACAAGCCTGTGCACAGCACGGGAGCCACACGCTTCCAGCCCAATGCCCTGCTCCATGTGCCTCTCTCTGGCAGTCCTCATCATGGAGGGGTGATCCCTTTGTGGGTTTCAAAGAGAGGTAGAAATGGAGTGGAAATGTTGTGCCATTTACTTCTGTGCTCTGTGAGGGTTTTCTGAAGAGCATGCAGGTTGTTCATTGCAGTCAACTCCCCTTTATACATTGACATTAAGGAAAACCAGACATGGGAGAGATTCATGTCACGAGCATCGTGTGGCTTTTATGCCTTCTTTCCCAAGCCAACCAGATTGCTGAAGGCCAGATGGAAGTGTGAGATACACGGCTGTAAATCATGAGCCTTTCACCAGCCCCACAGAGCAGAGTGAGCAGAATCAGGCCCTCCCACCCAAGGCACAGCATTGCTGGCGATGTAGCCGGGGACTTCCATTTGTTTGCAATTAGGTGCTGGCACTGGGAAAGCCCTGAAGTCACCATGGTCTCTGGGCAACAGATAAAGCTTTTGTTTTTGCACAGACAAAAGGCAGAGCAGGCCAAACCAACGCAGAGTGTGTGAGCGATGGGAAGCCTGATGAAAGGCCGTACAGAATGTCCAAAGTCAGCAACAAATAACATGGCAGCAGGAAAGAGAAATCTTAGAGAATTTAGAAGTGAGGAAGGAGGGGGGGCAAGAGAAAGGAGAGGAGGGGAGGAGCCAGGATGGCCGGGTGCCCAAAGCAGTGATCCATGGGGTGAGCGCTGCTGAGACACACATGGGGACAAGGCACGTGGGGACTGCGTGGAGAGAGTGAGCTCAGCCCTGCTCATCTCCCGCCTGCAGAGCATCCTGCTCCAGCCTTTGTCTCCAGGAACTGAATGACTGGGAAGCTTTGCTTCTCCTTGTCACTTCTCCATTATCTTTTTACAATACTCCACCCCACCAAGGAACTGAAAAACTTTCTGTTAACCAAATCTTGCATATGTTGAAAGAGGTGAATGTGAAATTAGATGATCTGTAGTTCTTTACTTTCTTGACAAGCCATCCCACGTCTGATGTGATGCTTCTCCAACACCCAATGAAGAGATAGAGACTTGCATTCCTTACAACATATATGCTTGATTAAGAGCCTGACAGAGCAGATCTTCAACCATGAAATCTATCAGGTAGGGACTGTCTTTATCCTTCTGTGTTTGTTCAACTCCTGCATAATAGGACCTTGTCTGAATTAAAATAATGATGGACTTTAAAAAAATCAGAATGGGAGATGAGATGGAAGGGTAGGGCTGTGCAGGCTTGTACAACATGTATATTCTGGAAATGCCCCTGGAATCTCCCCCATCCATTCTTAGCGAGACCAGATGTCTGCTCTGGAGATCCCAAGGGGTGGGGAGGGTGGTACCAATCCCTCAGTAACTGGGTTGGGGTAGACTTCTTAGCAGGAGGAGAATCGTTAGACCAACCAGGCTGCAGAAAGCACTGAAAGTTACCATGAGGAGCTTAAGTTTGAATGTGGACACTTAGCATGAATGGGAGTCATGCAGCTGCTTTTGTGGCTGTAGATCTGGCATACAGAGCTGGATTCCTATTTGCATTCATAATATTTATATTTTGAAAGAAAGAAGTATTTCCTCTCTTTTTTCTTTGTTTCCACGTATTTTGTGCGAAACTATTTTGCTAGTACTCTGCCCTGTGGAAAGGCTCTAATTTAGAAAAGATGCACTAGGCTATGTAATGGGGCTTGGCATTTACTCTCTTTAGTAGGCTACCCTTTGCGTAGGAACAGCACAGTCTGCAGTGGTTTAGGTCTCTCTCTCTGGTGCTCAGAGGAAAAGAGAGAGTGTGTGCTAGATACTAAACTTGAATTGGCTGTGTGTATTGCTGTGGAATTGTGTGGAAGGACTTGGCGATCTGGGTTTTGTTACGCACTCTGAACCGCATCCAGACAGTCCTTTCTTCAGATTTGCTGTTTTATAGGCAACGTACAAACATGTTTTACCACAGCCAAAACCTTGCAGGCACTGCAATAAATCACGCAGCACGCTAGGCAGCTGGAATTGATTGTGGATCTTTAGGGTGGAAGAATCACACGCATTTTGGAGGTTTCAGTAAGCTACAGCAGCATTTTAAACCTCTGCCCTTCTGTTCTGAGGTTGTGCTCTTCCACCTCTCAGCAGGCTGGGCTAGACTTCACCTCCTGTTCCAGCCATGGTGGTCTGACTTTGGTTTGCTGAAAGCCTCCAGCAGCACCTTGGTTGGCCCAATTCACACAGCCAGAGTGTCCAGGTTTGGCTCTCCATGCTGGCAGGGGGAAGGCAGCAGTCACACATCACCATTTTTCCTTGGCAGATCCTGTGAGGAGCAGTTGGCTGTAGAAGGAGGAGCTGAGGACATGCTGATGAGCCAAAGGGTGTTGCTGGTGCAGGACAGGAAGAGAGATCGGAATTCACAGATGGGAATGAGCCCAATAGCATAAAGGACAAACAATTCTGCAGCAGCAGCCATGCAGCTCCTCTCCCAAAGAACCCTGGATTCTGCTCTGATATAGTCACTGTAAAGGACAGAAGGGAAGTCTCCTTCTACCTCTTTCAGAGACTAGAAATGGATGGCTGGCCCTAGCCAGGAAGCACCAACAATGATGAATAAGCAGGAGAAAGGTGTTGATGACTTGCAGAGAATGGCTTTAAATAACCAAGATTTGTCCCTTCAGCTGGGAAAACTGGGGTTGAGAGGAAAGTGACAGCCCCCAAAAGAGCCAGAGGAGAGAATGAAGGACAAATAAGGATAAGAGCAAAAAGGACAAAGAAAGAAACTTGGGGAATTCCTACAAGAAAGATGACCAGTGTGAGCAGTGTGATGCAAAGGGCACCTATGTGAGCAAATGTCTCCTCCCAGGGTGCATGGACCCAGGACAGGGCTGCAGACTTTTCTCATTGCCATACCTCTGCTCCTGCAGCTGGAGGACCACATTTGTGACCAGAAATAGAAGCCTCTTACCCCAAATCTCTCTCCTGTGTAACAGCAGGAGTCATCCTCAGCCTTGGTCCAAGGAGCTGGGATGGCTGATGATGTGCAGGTGTTAACAACAGACAGGCTCAGGAATGCTCCCCTGGAACTGGGGCTTTCTGCATGTCGATTTCGGAGGCCAGAGGGATTTTTAACTCATCGTGTCTGACCCTGCTGGGAACAGGGGCAAGAGATCTTCACCCCATATCCCCTGAGAGCCCAGCGAGATATGTATGGGTAACACCACAATGGCCTTCAGCCCTGCTAGGAAGGCATAGGAAGGATCAGGGCTTTCCTTCCCCCCTCTCTTGGGGAATGTGTTCCAAAGGCTAATCAGTTCCACACTTAAAAATCTGTTTTCAGTTTGAATTTCTCTGGCTTCAGCTTCTAGACCTTGGCGTTTTTATTTTTGTTTTCTCATTTTGCCTTTGTTAGTCTCAAAGCTACATATTTGTTTTGTCTGAAAGACTCTTGGGACAACTTGAGAGCAAGTAGCTTTATAAAACAGGGAAATGCTCACTAGAAGCCAGGAGTGACCCTTATCATGTAGCATCCAAGGTAGCATCCTCAGTGGTGACATCCCCAGCTGGTCCTAGGAAGAAGAGGTATTTACCATGCTGTCCTCTGACCTTTACAGTGCCAGGACCTAATCAATCCAGCCCATAATCACTGTCAGGGTGGCTGAGGCCATGAATGCAGCTGATTTCCTTCAGCTTGCTAATATTGGAAAGCTGCCTATGAAGAGAGCCAGATGTGCTAATAAGGTGGGCTCACCTCCAATTCCTCGGCAGTTCGCAGATACTTTGCTGTGATGCTTTGCTGAGGAAGTAAGAACCAAAACTTTCACATTCAAAAGAAAAGACCTGATGAAAGGCACAGCGAAGTGCTCCACAGAACATGGGAATATATGAATACCCTTAATATTAATGTGCAATTTTGTATCTAATTACTTCCAATGCATTTTGCAGTGGCCTGGGAATCTCTCACTGACCATCTGCACTCACAATTACCTGCTAGTTTTTCACAAATTTCTTAGTAAATAATAGATGGATTTGCAAAGGGGTCAGCAGTCATCTGAGTTTCCTTTTTCCCTTTCTTTGCATGTCTTTTGCCTTGCATCAATTTGGCCAAGAAATATTTAATAAGCAAGAAGCTTGGAAAGGTTCAAGCACTGTTTCTGTTATATTAAATTATCCCTGAGCTTTGCTCCAGCCAGAGATGTACATGGTGCTGGGACTCACCTGCGTTGTTACAGTGGGTGTCCAGAGGACTGGCATGGTGAGCAGGGCAGTGTGGAGGGGCAGGGTGACCTCAGGAAAGAGTTTCCCCTTGCCATGGGAACTTGTAGATGGGGAGAGGCACTGACCAAAGACCAATTTCAACTCACAGTTTTGAAACTCACAGCACTTTCCCTATAACATCATCCCAGTTAGGATTATACCTGCAGGTTCTCAGGTCAGTTCTACAAGCCTCTAAAATTCTTTTTTCACCTCCAAACTGAAGATTGACCCCGCTGTGCCTTGGGAAAAGCAGGCCCAAGGACAGTGTTGTTCACATCTGCTCTTTTGTCAAATGCACCCTGTTACCCCTCATGCTTTTCAGAGAAACCTTCATCCCCTCCTCTGCACAATGATGATGATGGCATCCCTGCTGCTGGAACAAAACCAGCTCACAGCTTTCAGTTCCACTGAAGTCAAACTACTGCAGGAGACAAGTTTGGGGAAAAAAAGGCAAAAAGAAAAAGTTTGGGTTTTTGTTTTGGGAGCAAATGGTTAAAAGTTTCCTTTTGAAGATGGCACATTTCAATTTGCTCAGCTGCTGCTCCCTGCCAGGCCCATGGGCCCTTTCCCTCAGGTTCTGCAGAAAGTCTGAGTGTTGGGGCTACATGGAGGCATCCTTGAAACTGGACAAAAACTACATGTGAATGATTTTTTCTGAGTGGAGGTAGTAGATGTTCATTTGTGAGGAGAAAAAAAAAATAGAAGCAAGTAAAAAATTTATTCAGACAGACATTTTTATTAAGAAAATTTTAAGTGCATACACATTTATGTGAGAAATTACAACAATATAAAAGTGTTTATTTTCAAATTTTTCTATGAAAGGAGTAATTTCAAAAGCATAATATAACTCCTCCATAAAAGCTGCCTTACAGGAACACAAATACAAAACCCTTTTCACATTATTTGGGAAGATACTTCTTTTTACTTAATAAAAATATAAAGTACAGTATTTACCACATTCTGACAACACAAAGTTCTTAAGAAATGGAAGATGGGAGGGTCATGCAGCCCTTTTATCATGATACATATTTTCTTCTCTGTGGCCACCAAAGTTTCATGTTTTCAGACAAGTATTATCTTGGTGGGAGGTTGATAAAGAAAAAATAACCAGATTTTCGGTGATGAGTTCATGAAAAACCTTGACTACTATAGATCACATCACTCAAAACAAGTTGCCAGAGAAAAGGAGGACCTTCTAGAGGCTAACAAAGGGAAAATGGCAACAAAAACTTCTATAGGAACTGCATTTTAAACAAAATGTGTATATTTAACTTTGAAAAAATCTTTCACTGCAAAATAAAGTCACCTTTGCTCAAACACCTCAGTCAAAAACACATCAAAGTCACCCTTCATTCTTCCTCAGGCAGAATTCAGATAAGATACTCATACATGAAAGAATAAAGCTAGTATAAATAAAAAAATTGACACAGCAATAAATACCATCTACTCTTTAAAAATAATCTGACCTTGGGATTTGACAGCTGCACATTGAAAATACCCACATGATGATTTCACATTTATGGAAGCTGCTTTTTCAATATGGTTCAGTGTTACCTCTTCTCCCTGCTCTTCACATGTGGTCCCTGCCTCCCTCCCATCTCCTCACACTTCCTTTCCCTTACTCTGTCTTTGGTCAATGGTTAAAGGCAGAAGGGAAAACCAAGTGTTCTCCCCATCTGAGATGCTGCCAGTGCTGCTCCTCAGCCTGCTCTGGCCGTGGTGTGAATGGGACAAGCAACATGTGGTGCATGGGGGCAGCCCAGGGATGGATTCCTCTGGTGCAAAGGGCGCAGTTGCTCTCCCCAGTGTACCATGCAAATGTCAGGCAAACAGCAAAGCTTCCCACTCAAGGCTGAATTTTGGTCCAAAGCAAGAGAAAGCTTCTATCAGGTTCTCACTTAAGTCTCTGGCCAGGTCTGTGCCACGTCTGTGTTCACACTGTGCTCAACCTTGCCCAGGTGAGGGAGGGGCACGGTGCTGGCCCCAAGAGCATCCCCGTGCCCTGAGTGTCTCAGCTACGTGAGGAGTGAAGCATCACCAGCACAGAGGTGTCAGGGCCCAGCTCACTGTGTGGGTGGCAGCAGACAGCCCCCAAAGCACCCAGACAAACACCTGGCTGGAAATGTTCCCCAGCCTCTGATGGAGTGCATTTTCTTCCTGCTGCTACTCATACATTTCTCCCAGGAATAGATGCCCTTCCTTTGTCACAGTCTACCCCTGCAGCACTCACCAGTTTGCCCCCAGAAGAGAAGGCTGACAGGAGACCCCCTTTCCTGCAGTGCCTCCACTACCTGGCTGTACTGTCCAGAGCCAGCTCCCCGGGGTTTTGCTGGGGAGCTTCAGCACTGCCCATCTCAGTGCTCCTGTCAAAGCAGTGCTTGCCCAGGCTGTTATGTGGGGTTGGCATGTTCCCAGGGACCTGTCCCTGCTGGTGCTGACCCCAGATGCACTCCCTGTTAACGAGGACTGCAGCAGAGCACTGGCAAGGCTGTACAATCACATCTACCCACCCCACCTTCTGACCAGAAGCCAATGTTTCCCCTGGAAACAAAAGGTTATGGCCCCCATCGTTGTGAGCAAGGTATGCTGCTGAATCAAAATCAGAGGATTATTTAATTCTCCATTTACTGCAAAGGGAATCAATCAGACCTCAGGCTGTCCTTTGACAGGAATTATGTGCGAAGAATGCACTTTCCTGGGTGACATTTCCTGCAGTCATTCTTGGCTTGGATACTCACATGTCCACCTCTGGCAAACCACTGGCAAATGCAGGTGCATGTGTGGGATAGGGGATGGACCCTAGGATATAAAGTACAGTCCAGGGAAGATAGAAGAAACTCTGGTTTTCTCATAAAATTTCTTTCTTTCTTTACCCTTTCAGGAGAGGATCTGATCCTACTAATATCAAATCAAAACTCCAATTCTCATCAAGTACAGTGGTACCAGACCTTTCAAAACAGAGACACAATATATTGAAAACACCAGGCAGGTAACGATAACAAGAGAAGGAATGTCAAAATCACAAACACACATATTTTAGGCACAGCAGTTTGTTTCTGCTTTTAAGCAAATGAGGTGATGTTGTCCCAGCTGAAGGACTCTCTGCAATAGCCCTGTTTTGCAGAGAGGAAATTACAAGGTTTTTACCTGAATCCACATGGAAATAATGTAGTCCCTGGACAGCCAAAGTGCCTCTTTGGCACTAAAGATGCCTACCACAAAAAGGAGTGTGAAACACCCCTCTCAGTGTTCCTGACACAGGCTGCAGGGAAGAGGGAAGATTTGTTTTCAAGCAACCAGCGTAAAAAAGACCATCTTACAACATTTTTTTGTTTACAATACAAACACAGATACATACAAACACAAGCATTGTGCTACACAAATGTGCTTCCCCCCAGATCTCAGTGCACAGCATGACATGATTATTGCAGTGCTGCTGATGTCTTTCCATACCATGTAGCAGATATTGTGTGTACAGGAAGGAATCAGGAGAAAGAAATTTCTGGCCTACAGAGGGGATCAGTGCAAGGAGTGGTGCCAGTCGCAGGCTGTGCTTTGCAAAGGGAATTCCACAGGCTGTCCTGTTCACCAGCAAACAAGGCCATGACAGCTGGTGAACTGTGAGTTTTGGCCTTCATTTCCACACCTGAGAAACACCTCTCCTTCCACAAACAGCACAGACTCTCTCTTGCCCCAGGCATCTCTTTTCTCCAAGATATGGCCAGACATCCTCTTCTGGGTATCTCCAGAGCAATCAGTGATTTGACTGCCCTCAGGTAGGTGTGACTGTTCAGTGGCCCAGCTACAGCATGGCTGGTTAAGGGTGAATGCATCTCAGCCTCCTTCAGTGCAAAGCCAGCCAGGCAAGCTGAAGTCACCTCCTGTGGATGGGTGGGAAGAGATACCTGGTGCACAGCAGCATATCTGACTCCCCCAGCAACTTGCAATATGATCGTGTGGTTAGAGCTTTAATAACCCATTCCTTTTTTGCTAAACTTGTCATCAGAAACACAGGAACATAGGAAATGCCAGAGGAGATCAGAAGATGTTGTGGCTCCTAACACACACAACTACTACAAACCAAGTATTAGCACCTTGCAATACCAGATGTGCATTGATCCAGCTGCTCACAGCTGTCAGCAAGGTTTCTGATCTTCAGAGAAGGGCCCTGTAGCCCTGAGTTTAATCACTCATACAAAATATCTGTAAATGCCACTCGGGGTAATGTTCACTTTCATCAGTCTGATGCTTTTTAGCCTTCCTATGTTCTTGGTCTCTGCGACTTCTGGAGGCAAGGAGTTCCACCACTACTTACACAACATCATTGCACTGCACAGTTCATGTCCTTCTAGGTTTAAAACTCCAGGAGACTTGCATGAACCAAAAGAAAGTTAAATAAAGCAGGACCTCTACATAACAAAGGAAATAAAATATTATATAATAACATAGGGTTAGTTTAAATTGGTATCTGCCCCCAGTGCTAGGAAATAAACCAACTTGTATAAATTCATGTTTTTCTCAAATAGTTACATCTTACTATATAAAAATAGCACTGTGAAAGCAAGCCAATTTGTGCAAGGGGAAAAAAAAACCAAACAAAAAAAACCCCCACCAAAAATAACCAAGAAAAAAACCTTTGGAAATGCGTGAAGCGTTGCTTTTGTGCTGCATGTTAGCAGTGAAATGTATTCATTCCCTAATACTGGTTATCTGCTCTCTGGGTCCTACAGTAAGAAATCCTGTAGACGGCTTACAATGCTTGCCTCTTACATCTTGAACCTCCTGTTGATGAAGAACAGAGTGAAACACTATTAAGGTTTATTTCAGTTGCAAAAGCTTTGATATCAGGCCTAGTCAAACAGAAAATCTATCTCTGGACTAACCCAAAGGCAGCCCCTCCAGCCAGTAATTGCTGAACATTTTGGGAGAAGTTCTCCACAAGGAGCTGCTGGGACCCAGCAGGGCAAACCCAGCAATGGGTGTTATCTTGGGCAGGTTGTGCTCATCACAGTTAGTAAGGTGTTCAGAACTAATAAAGGAGGAAGGCTGGCTAGAAAGCTTATTCTGGACTTGAAAGCCAGAGCAGAGAATTATCGGTGGGCAAAGAAACTCGGCAAAAAAACCAGCAGGGAAAGGAGAGATTAATCATTTGTGAGCAGCCCCAGTAGCAGAGCAAGTGGCACTGGGAATGCTTCCTCTACCTGCCCCTACCCCACAGCTCTGAGGGAGACCACGGACAGCAGCTCCAGAGAGTGCCAGGTCACTGTGAGGATGGGGGAATGTAGAGGGCAGCCCATGCTCTGCTCTTGCTCAGCTTCCACCGTGGGGTGGCTGGAGAGCAGAGGCAGCCAGCGTGCTTCCAGCCAGGAGCCAGCCCCGAGCCTCCTGCCCTGGGACCTGGGCTGCTGTGAGCAGCTGGGGAGCGCGCCAGAGCTGCTGTGCCCAGCTGCCCAGTGCAGGCGGGTGACAGGCAGGACAGGTGCTGCACAGAAACGGGTGAGGCCTGAAGGGCTGCAGGAGGAGCTTGGAGTGGGGTGCAGACAAATGAGTCCCCCATGCTCAGTGTGAGCGTGGTACCCAGGAGACTGTGTGTTAGGCATCACAGCAAAGTGAAAGTGTCTCGCGTGTGTGGGTCACTCAGAACAGGGAGCCAGTTTGGGCTGGTGGCCTCCAGGTTTGGTCTGAAGTGACCCCTACTCCTGCCGCAGGCTGATCGGCCTTTTGCAGCCTAGATGAGGTCGCTAAGGCAGAGTTACGAGTGTCAGAGGGTAAACACCAGGTATTCAAAAACTGACGTCTCAGCACACCTTGTCAAACATCCCTTCCAACACCTGCTGGACAGCCAAGGCTGTGTGACCACAGCCAGAGACCGCTGTGGCTACTCCCAGTAGAGATTGTCTCAGAAAACTCATCTAGGCACAAAGATGATGACTAAGCCATGAGGAAAGGTTTTCCTCTGAAGATATCTTTTCTAATACTCACAGTAGTAACCCTATTTCTTTTGGTGCAGAAAGGCAGGACAAACCACTCTGGCGAGGAAAAAAACCTGGGACATCCAGAGCATTGGTATATGTAACACCATTCCCTGGGATTTGCCTAACATCTCTCATAGGAAAGGCATCAACCCATGCACCACATCGTGTCGTCACCACGCAGTGCTGCATTTCTCATTAGAAAACACCAGTGGCAAATTCACAGCTGTTATAGTTAACTCTGTCAGTTTGATATTGGAGCTAAATTAAATAGGGCTCCCAAACCTTGGCACTATTTTGACTTTCCTTCAGGGTTATTTTGGCCGCTTTGTGTGTCCGTTTTCCCATTTGTAAAATGGGAAAATTTTCCCACATCTGTTGTAGCTAAACTTTCCCCCTGTTTTAAGAGTTTTATCTATAGAATACTCCTTTACAGGAAGGGTAGAGATGTTATCCTCAACAAATATGGGGGGAAATGGAGGTCTGGACAGGCTAATATGTTTGCCCAAGATCCCATAAGATGGTCAGTGGAAGAGCAGGGACTTGAACCTGAGGTGTCCCAGCTCAGAAACTAGTGCTTCCTACCATTCTTTCTCCCTGGAGACTTTAGTGGTGTTGCACGGGAAGGGCAGAGTGGGCCCCGTTTCTTCTGTTGCTTTTTTTTATGAGTGCGATGACGTGGTCTAAATTAAAAGAAAAATACAAAAAAGACTGCCATAAATTATCCATATACAAAGGCCTCATTCACATTTATCCCATGGTCCCTTCATATCTTGCTGGCAGGGTGCAAATGTAACATCCCCTTTCATATAACCTCTGTCTGAGAGGAATGCTAGACAAGTCAAATCGTCCTGGTGGAAGATCATTTGCAAAATCTGAAGGCAGAGCAACCCTTTTATCCAAAATGCCAAAGCCTCCCCAAATGCCTTCCAGACCTTGTCAGCCAGGAGCCTCACCATCCAAACAGTTGCCCCTGAGCTAAAATGGAAGCATAGTGGGGCTGGATTTCTGCCTGCCCACCCAGCATTCCTGCTGATGTCAGAAAGAACCAGTGGCTACTCTGAGGGGATTTGTGAGCATTTGGTGCCTTAAAACAAGGCTGTAATCACCCACATCATCCCCCTTCGTGTGGGGCCTTCACCCAGCACACACTTGGTGGAGTACTGGGAGGTTGTTGTTCTGGAATCTTGTACTTCAACCATTAGTTACAAATCAGCTCAGAAATTAGGAAGAGCTGCCACGCCAGGGTTTGGAAGGCAGCAGCAGGGCTTGGCTACCAACACAGCCAGCCCCTATACATTCAGAGTTTCTTTTCCTTTCTCCCAGCTGGCTTAACAGAAGGATTGTTCCCATATGACTTTTTTGTCTTCTCCAGATCCATCAGATCTCCCTGTGTGTCTGCAGTAGCCACTGAGCTTAATGGACTCCAGCATCATGGAGTGAGGGAAGTTCTGAAGTGGGACTGTATTAACATGACAGCAGACAAGATGGGCTCTGTTAACTCTGTAAGGGCCTGATTTTGCATATCCTTGTACAAAGGGAGGAGGGAAAAGGAGTTGATGTACCGTAAATGATGACCGGGATTGTGTGGAAGTGATAAAGGAGTTGTCAACTTTTTCAAGAAAGCAATGATTTGTCCCATGTCTATAAAATGGATGAATGTTGAATGATGTTGGCCACAGCAGATGCAAAATGGTTGTCAAAGCCAGTTAAGGAATTTGGATTCCTGACAGCCTGAATGTGTTTTACTGATGTCTCGTGTATATTACATGGAGATGTGATGAATATAAAGCAATAATAAAGGCTGAGCAGAATTAGTGAGCAAAGTAATTCCCTAGTAAAAACCATTTCTGGTTTACAATTAACTGAATTGTACTACTATTCTAGGAACTTTACATTGCCCTTAGCTGTGGATTATAACACTGAAGATATTCTCATATTGAAGTACTGGTATAGATTAAGATGACTTCACAGTTTGGATTCTACTTAAGCAATTACAAGAGCCCTTTCTACAAAACGTATTGATTTTATTCCAGAAAAATAAATTCCCATGTACAATTGGGTTTTCATAACATGAAACAATTAGCCATTTTATTGCTAGTGCATATAGGGTAATGTCACATTTCATACAATTTCGGTACAAGTGAAAAAATATAGTATATGGCTGATTGAAACTGATAGCTACATTAACATTTATAGATCTATATAGATTCATTTTACAAGCTGTTAGTAGTTTAGAGGGATATCGGTGTTTTCAACTACCAACATTCATATGGCTCCAATTCAAATATATGAATTGTTTGATGCGCTATAAATATATTCCAAAGTACATTTCATTGAAGAAGTCAAAGCTGTGCACTAAAATATATCAAAAACATGCCTTATGAAAATGCTACAGACAGAGCCCTGACTGTCTGCAGAGCATGAAAATGCCACTGGTGCTAGCATTACTAGTTGGAAAATGAACACAATGCCATGATGACAGGATTAGGTGGTGGACATTTATGCTTTCTGTCATCTTATTTCATAGAGCTGGGACCAAATTCTCTCTTGTTACTCAATGTAAACCAGGATGAATCCACCAAATTGGCAGAATTGCTTCTGCATTAGCATTTGGTAAACAAACCCCAGAATCTGGCTGGAAATCAGGCAAACTCATTGGTTTCAGCAGAGCTGGTCTCACATCTTCACTAGTGGAAGTGAGAGCAGAACATATTCCAGCTGAGTTGCTCCCGTAAGTCAGACAGGCACATAATTGTATTTGCCCAACCTTGCAGATTTCTAAAATGCCTCCTAAGTTTCAGGAACATTAATAAAGCAAAGAGAAACTTAGACAGGAGCTCGAGGATTTTCCCAATTTGTAAAACAAAGTAGTTCAGGTCCCTAGGTCAGTCAGCATGGGACACATCCTGCTCTTAGGGTCAGTAGTGCCTAAACCCAAAGCCATTCTGGCAACGTTAACCTGGATTACCTCTGCAGAGAATTTGTCCAAAGGACAAAAGGGCTGAGTGCTGGCAGCAAAGAAGGCACTGAGCATCAGATGAGATGGGAGGAGCTGTCAGGGCTGGAATCACATTAACTTTTTTAGCTGGCTTCCTTGCTTCTTCCTCCTCACTCTTGGCCCCACTGCAGTCCCCAAAAGGGACACATGGAGGAATCTCTCTACTTCTGGTGTCATTTTTCCCCTTGCTTGTTGTAAAAACCCAGGGGGACAAAGAATTATTTTTTAACTCTACCCCTTGTCTGGCAGATGCATTTATAAAGCAAACAGAGGACAGCATTCAGGTACCTGTGCCTCACATCTGTCCTGGGGCCACACTTTCCCCAATAATGCATTGTTTTTGCAAATGGTTGGATTCCAGCCCTGCCTTCACCCTACAGATGCAGGGGGGACAAGGTTCAGCAGGGTTACAGCGCAGTTACCGTGGGGTGGGAATGTGATGGCAAGGGTGGCAGGGATACTGAGTGCACAGGTAGGCTTGCTGGCCAAAATGCTGCTGCTGGATCAACCACAGCCCAGGGCTCTGGGCAAGCAGGGAATACTTTGTACCATCATTTGGTGTGTACCATCTTCCAGTGCTGGAGGGCTGGAGCCCTCCCCTGCAGCTCAGCACAAAAATGTGCTCTGTGCTGCTTTTCTAAACATAAAATTGAACAGAGATGGGCTGAGTCCACCTCAAAGTAGACGTGATCAGCCACTTTCAAGAGGAATTAAAATAGATTTAAAAAGTCCAAATTTGCCATGTTTGGCTGGTTTTCCCCTGGTCTTGTGGGGAAGCCTTATTCATGGTAGCACATCATGCCTTCGCCAACATTAACAGAATTCCACACTGGGCAGCAGAGAAACAATTTTTAGCACCAAAAATCCCTAGGCCTTAGCTGCCTGTGCAAGCAGACACCCAGGGTAACATGGAGAAGGGGCTCCAAAGACACTGGAACAATATAGGTTCTGAAATTATTGTAGTTTGGTTTGGGGAAGAGGGGGCATAAAGGAAGCATTTTCCTTGGGAGAACAGCTTTTTTAAAAAAAGATGATGATGAGTTTGTGAGCCCAGAACACACTCTTTAGCATAAATTTTGCCTCAAACCCTGGCAAAATTCTGGGTTTAACATCTAGGATATATTAGAAACCGTTGTTTTAATACAAATTAGGTCAACTCCAAACCCTTCTTTGACACAACATCTGATTCCACAAGTACTTTGTCCACATGGTAAAAGCCAGCCCTTAATATTCTACCCTTTAATAACTCAGGATGTTAGCTGTTAAGTCCATTTGTCTCTTGCCTTACTTGTTTAAAGCTTTCTCCAGATATTCCTGGATCCACTTTAACTTGGGGTCAATGCACACTTGCTTGCTGTTGCTCTTGAGCCTTGCACTGCCAAAGGAGAAAAGTCAGAATGAGTCTGGTGTTCAATGCTCCTCAGTTCACACCCACCACCCACCCCTGTGCCTTATTTTCCTTGGGTGCCAGTGCTGCTCTCAGGTAACCCATGAGAAGGATGGCTTATTTCTCCCATCCTTGAGAGAAATTATATTATAAATATCCCCAGTTTGGAAACCATCTCTTTGACAGGCTCTCATGGTCTGTACTGGGAACGATGTGAGAGAGGAACAGATACAGAATTTGCATCTAAGACTTCCAATGCCCACAACAGCAAAATTTCATTTGGAAATACTGACACGGTAAATAAGGGTAATTTTTGCAAGGAATTGATTAAGAACAGCTTCTAGATTCAACCCAAAACTGAAGTTTCACATGCTTTGAGGACAGACACCTCCTGGAAGTTCTGAAAGAAAGGGTGTGGTCACTCATTAGCTTTTTCTTTTATACAAGACTGAGCTAACAGGTTTCAGGGAGGACAACTGAAAGTGCCATAGTGCCAGAGGCAAGTTTCACCTCCCAAGGGTTTCTCCTGGATGTCCAAGCTGCACTTTCAACACCAAACTCTCTAGCTAATTTGAATTCCCAGTGAATTTGACATTCGGGCTATCTGCATCTTTCATTCAGAAGCAGGACAAATAGCTTTTCACCAGCAGATCTCACCCTCCAGGGATCTCAGGACCCCTTGAGAGCTGTTATCTCCCACATTCCCTGCAGAACCCCGCCTCTGCCCCAGCTGCTGCAAAGTTTCCCTCTAAACAGCCTGCCTGCCATGGAAAAGTGCAAAGCACAGCAATTTTACGGAAGTGTCCATAAGAATAAGTTCAGTACTTGTTTAAACATTTGGTGGATGGAAGCCATAATGTTCCTCACTTTACAAAATGAAATCTGCAGAATATAAAATGATGGCGTAAGAAATAACAGGTCAAAAAGGCTCCTTGGTCTGGAGTTATGCAACAGCTCAGTTGTAACATAAACACATCAAGGATCCGTCTCACAACCCCTGCGCCAGTAAAGAGATGAATGGACCTAATTCATATTTCCCTTACAGCAGTGCCAAGCTGGAGCACTTCCAGTTAAGTGATACCAACAGAGTGTAAGAATGGATTTGCTGATGTTAGCAATGCCTGGGAATTCTTGAGCTGACCTCACAGGGTACAGAAGCAAAAGCACACATAACCAGTCTCCAGCCACATTCAGTACAGTTCCTCTCACCTAATACTGAGACACAGATTTCTTCAGCCATTTATTTCTGAGCCTGTCAGCCCCTGTTCCTTGTGCAGTCGTGGAAGGGACATAGTATGGAGTGTTTAACCTGGACTGGTTTTGGTGCTTACTTGCTAAAAATGCTCATTTCCCTGTACTGAAAAGCAAGGAATTTAGTGTGGGCTTTGTAGACGTAGACATTGACAGGAGTTCCCTGGATTTGGAGAGATGATTTCCAATAGAATGAAAGACAAAAGTTTGCTCCTAGGCTTTTTTTTCAGGTACAACTCCCTTTAACCAAAAAGGAAAAGGTACTTGCACAAAAAAAAACCAAACAAGAAAACCCACAAAGTATTGTCTGGCAATGGTATGTTTCACTTAGAATCGCTGTTCCTGAAAACGGCAGCTTTTAATTTTTTCACACCATTGCTGTTTAATGCTTAAAATTATTAAAGTTGAGAAATTCATGTATTAGTTTTGATTGATTTCATCTCCTGTTTTGATAAAGACTTAGTTTGAACTCATGATGTTTCAATGATGTCTCATGATGTTTGGAGGGATGTTTTTAAGTACCTTACTTTTCAAAGTGACAAAAAGATGGTGAACTATAAGTTCATATGTTCTGTGTACCACAAACAAGCACATTTGGGTCAGGAATGGGCAAGAACATGAGATGTTTCTGTTTCTGCATTTCATGCTCTAATTTATCTCTAATTACTATAATCCTATATTAATTAAGAGATAAATATATACTCTATCCTGTCTTAAATGCTGTCATTTTCTAGAAACCACTCCAGAAAATTCCAAATGCTCTAAAAAGCCTGAGCACTGGGATCCTTATGACATCCACTGACAGTCCCAGAGCACAAATCCATGCACTATTGCATTTTGGATGCTTGCCTCCAAAATTGTTTATAGGTAGAGACTGGAGTTAGTCACAGCTGGTTTTGCCATTTTTCTGAAAGGAAGTTGTTTCTCAGCTGAGGCTTACATTTTTCTCACTGCCTTCCATCAAATCCTAAGGCAGAAGCACATGATAAAATGTGTATGATCTACACAGAGTGGTTTAAAACAGAAAAAAAAACATTAATAAAAACTGGTTCATGAATAGATACACGTTCACATACATTCCTGAGCAATCTCATGAAATCACATCAGTTTTCTGAGTGCGAAAATGTTTTGGATGACAAAAATTGATTTTTACAGCATTTGAATTTCAAGAGGAGGGGCTCAACGTATGGGTCAAAGACAGAACTAGTGATGGGATCACTGCACAGAAACCAAATCCAGTTCCTGACACACTGTTAAAGAGGTTAACAGAAGCTGAGAGTAGTAAGGCTCCTTTGCAATGAAAAGATTAATGTTATTTTTTTCTTCAGAATATTTTGGGAGAGAAGGGAGGGGTCACCCATGAAGAAGTGAACAAAAAAGGCATTCCTAAAACACATACATACACACACACGTCTATAAAGACAAACAAATTAAAAAAATCCCAATTTTTCCTGAAAATCAGGGTTGCTTTTCCAGCAAAAATGAAGAGGTTATTTTCCATTGGGAGCACATCTTTCTGTTCTGCTGTGATTTACTGAGTCAGTCCCTGCCTGGTAAGTGTCCCTAGATTAGGGTCTGTACCTCCTGTGCAGGATGCATGAAATACAGGAATTCCTTTTGCTTGTTTAGCTCCACCCTATGGAGAAGTGACCCACCAGAAGACTCAGACCTCTGTGAAGTTTTTACCCCAAGGTGTGAAGCTCTACATCCAAGACAATGGCCAGCCTGTCTGACATTCCTGCTCACATACCCATGGGGGAACACGACATGGGATCACATAGGAACAGGGAGATGGCAGGCAGGGAATGCAGCTGGGAAACAACCAGCTGGGCTCCTTCGTGTGGGGTAAAGCAGGGTCCAGCCGTATCTGACGCACGGGATGAAGAGATGAATTTGGGAATCATGGCATGAGAGACTGAAACGCAAACACCAAAGCAGGCACCAGCACTGTGATCCTTCTCATTGACACCCGAGATTTGCACCCAGCTGAAAAGAGCAAGAGACTTACACAATCTGAAGTGAGCAGTTGGGTGTGGAGAGGATTTTGAGGTGCTTAATATTGGCTCTTGCCACGTTGCTCTCGTAGAATCGACAGGGACATCGGTAAGTCAGGCTGACGGGTTTCTCTGCGGGACAAAGGGAGGGAAAGGACACGTTACCTCTTACTCCCGGTCAACAGCACAGACACACCGATCAGGGCTCACAGAAAGAAACTCCCTCCACTCCAAATATGCAGGCAAAAAAAAAAGAAAAAGCAGCAGAAAAGCTGTAGCTTTGGGAGAGCATTTGCCCACAGCTCAGAGCACAATCCCTTCAGCTCAGTGCCCAGCCTTTCAATAAGGGTGCGTGGGATTTTGGAAGACAAAAGAAGAGGGAGAGAAAATGGAGATAAGTAAAATCGAAGAGATTAGAATAAGGAGCCGCTCCATTGTGCAGGGATGCTCCTGGTAATTAGACAAGATAAAGGCCAAAAGAGGGGGCACTTGTCCTCGGTGTTGTTCTACTCAAACGATTTTGACCCGAGGCCAAATTAGAAGGTAGCCAGAAGAAAGGGATGAATTCCAAGGAGTTCAGATCAAAACGGCTCGGCTCAGGTGCAGGCTTTTCACAGGGGACTTAGTGGCTACAGAAAAGCTCTGGTTTTGCTGGTGTTCCCAGGGCCCAGCTGACCTTTCTCCACCACAGCCAGCCCAGACTCCCAACAGAGGTACCGGCACAAGGAGGTGCAACTCAGAGATGCCAAAGCCCAGCGGTTTCACATAAGACGCTTGGGAGTCTTTTGAATTCCTAGCCTGCGGCTAAGTAGGGCAATCGAGGAGACAGTTATCAGCCAGGGCGTCCTCAATACACTATTCGGGGGCCACCAGACTGGATGAGAGTTCTGTCAGTGGCATCACTAGGGACAGAATTAAGTTTAAACCCCCAGGCTAAAAATCTGCCATGTGTATGCATGCAGAACTGAGAAAAGCAGCCTGGCGCCCACCACAGCCTCTGCTGCCCGATTTCTCTGTGGGAGAACTTAATAACTGGCAATCAAGTGCAAGTAAGGTCTTCACTCCGACTGGAAGTTTGAAAGCTCCATGCACAATAAAATAAAAACACAGAAGCTTTGCATGGAAGTCTAAGAGATACCTAAGATTTAAAAGAATTTCCCAGTGGAGCAGTTTTCAGCCTCTGGGAGGAATTAAATTCATACACCTAACCCTTAAGATCTGGCTTATGCTGTAGATGGTCAGATTTATATCTGACAGGGTTTGAGATCCCACGTGGCAATCTGCCATCCTGTTTGTTTAGCCACACAGGAATACTTGCAGCATCCAAACCCAGTTCCCTTTAAAGGCAGATGGGGAGCTAAAGAGCTGGGGAGGGCTTGGAATTCCTAAACAGCTGTCTAGGAAGGTGAGAAAAGAGACAGGTTTTCAAGTGCAGCTGTTCTACATATATTGCAAGTTTATCGATGCCTGTCTCTAGCACATATAACCACAGACAACTTGGTGAAATTGTCCTGTCCCGAAGAGTGGACCCCCTTTTTTTCCGGTGTCTCTACCAAGAGATGAGCCAGAATCAGATCCCACAGGAGAGGAATTAATCAGTGGGAGTAGAGCTTGTCCTGATTCACACCAGAATCTGGACTATAAATAAACAAAACTGAAAGACTTTTCTCTCAGTTTCATGGCAGTCCAAACAGTGATTCCATCTATGAGTTAATAATCTGCAGGGGGAGGAGGAAGGAGGGCGAGTCTCAAGAACATGGATTAGACTGGCTAGTGTTAATGTGGAAAGGAGTGAGGAAGGCACTAGGATTTCCCACTGCAAATCTGTGTCTGATAGCTACACATCTGTGAGTTTCTGTTGGAAAGGGAGGCTGAAATTGAATGCAGTCATACAACAATGCTCAGCACAGCTGCAGTGATAGCGTCTTTGCAAGCTTGTCCCAACCAAGTATAAGCCAGCTTTAACCTAAACATCATGCAAGAGATGAACTATTCAGATCTATGATTTGATAATGCAATCCTGTCCTCTTTCAGACTCGAGGAGGGATTTTCAATCCCATACCACTTGAAATCAGGAGTAGAGAAAGTTTAACCCTGACTAAACATGTCTAAGTCCCAAAGTTGTTTCTTGCTCAAGAAAAAGTATCTAGCACAGCAAGGAAGAGGGGATGCCCCAGTATTCAGTGTTCTGTCACACCAGCGTGAGGTGGAATAACAAACCCCCTCCCAGCACATGAATCCCTTTGGTATTTCTGTGTGCCTTGCTTGGTGATCAGCAACAAGCACTGAGCACCAGGGAGCAACAGCACAGGCACCCACTGGGTCAGCTCTCTGCATCACTAACACAGAATCAGTAACTCCTTGCCTCTGCCCCTGGTCTCACTGTGCTCGCAACAAGGCTGAAAACCAGGGAAAACCGGTGCATGTGGCATCTCCTTTATCTTCCTAAAGTAGAAGAGGGAGGCCATAATTTAGGAAGAGAATATTTCTGGTCTCACTCTGAGGCTGACAAACATGTTTCTTATCACCTTTCAAAATTTGAAACATCTTGTTGCATGTACATTAGAGCTGATTAAGCTCACTAATTAATCTACCAATTTGTACTGTGAGTTCTGACATCTAACAAACGCTGAGCACAAGCTGAAGCCATTCCCTCAGTAGGGCAAATTAGTATAGTCTGTTAATTACCCTGTTACATGAAAACATTAAACTGATGGCTTTTGAGACCCTTTATCTGTTTGACACATTTGGTTAAAATGGACCAATAGAGTCAAAAGTTACAGAAGAGCCAGATACTAGTTAGACATCTCAATGTCATTCCTTCAACCTAATTTTACTTAGACAAAAAGAGAACACCTCTTCCAGCCTTAACTAAGAAGAGTTTGAAGGGGTTTAGGGGTTTGTGTTTTGGGGTCTTTTTTGTAACAAATAGTTTCATTGTTTTCTAACTCAAGCTGAGTTTTGTTGGCTTTGAACACCCACTTTTACTGACAAATTCTCTCTAGAGACAAAGCACACACTAAATGGTCTCACAGAGTGGCCACTTGTCAGCACTGGATGATACCTATTTCATCCAACAGGGATCTGCTTCTCTTCACCCACACTGAAACTGGACCGTAAGGGAAGAAATGAGTTGCCAGTTCTGCTGCAAAGTTATCAGCAGTAACTTAACTTGCTTTGTGGGCTAGGAAGCTCTGGATGCTTGAACAGAGAGGGAAGCTATATCCAGGCAAGCAGGCTAGACACGAACAAACATTTGATGGAAGCATCATTTTACTTCCGTTCAGCCTAGGGTGCATTTGTCATTATCAGGAGATGGCTGAAAACTTTTTAAGTGTAGAACAGCTCCATTTCCCTGGAAAGCAAGGCTGGGATAGACAGATACAGCTTTACCAGGTGATTAAGAAGAATTCAGAGCTCATCTGCCCCCCAGTACAAGGTAGCCCTGCGAGCCCTCATCTGGATCACGGCTGAGAGCACTACATGACATGCAAAGAAGCAAGCAAAAAACTCCACTCTTAACTCTGCAAGACGGTGGGGTCACTCTCCTTACACCAGTTTCTCTTCAGCCTTTCAAAGCTGTTCCCTTCCTCAGGTAGCCAGGTCCCTGCACGCTTATCCCGGCATAGCACACCCGCTGCCTCTTGCTGCCAGCAAAGGAGAGCAGCAGCGCTGGGGGCGAACAGAGCTGCCGCCGGGCAGCTCTGGGCAAAGTGCTGCCAGAGGGCAGGCGAGGAGGAGGAGAGCCCCTGAGTCTCGGTCCCTTCCTCCAGCGCCTGCAGACCTGCACAGGTCTGCGGAGACGAGGAAAGCCCGCTCAGTTACCCAGGCACCGGCGGCCCCAGCCGCTCGGGAGCTGGTGACGTTGGCAGCCAGGGGCCGGAGCTGGCACTGCCACCCGTGGTTCCCCGGCTCTGCCTTCGCTACCTGCCGCTCTCACTTGCCAGCCCGCAGCCCCGGAGTGGTGCATATTGGGCCGAAGCCCATCCGAAGCCCTGGAGGAATCTCTCCAGGGTAGTGGCGGCTCCGCGTTCCAACGGGATGGGGCTGTGGTGCGAAAAGGCATCGGGGAAATTTTCGGGAAAAATTAACTCTCTCAGGCTAAACAAGGAGGGCACCGGAGGGCATCCTCTGCCTCCCTGGGTGGGGAACACCCACGTTTCATTAGCCAGAATGGGAGAATAGGACAGGAGCACAGGTTTCAAAAGGCTCTCCTTACCCAGCCAGAGAGCTTTTGTGGAGGGGACGGGAGCTGGCACGTTCCTGCCTGGTGAGAAGCCAGCTGCACAGGAGCGTTCGGGAGATGCCCAGGGGTGCAACTGCCCCGCGCGGCGCCTGCTCCCCGGAGCCCGGCGGAACAGGGCTCTCCGCGGGATGCGGGGCAAGGAGCGCGGGTTGCCGCGATCTCCGGGGCTGTCCGAACGCGGAGGCTTCCACAGAGCACAGATGGCAAAGCTGGCAAAGGGCTCCGGGGGCGACACGAGGGACCGCGGGGACCGGCATGGGGCAGGCCGGCGGGCTGTGAGACGGCGCTGCAGCGCGGAGGTGACTGCGCGCCCAGCGCCGCCAGCCCGCGATCCCCCCGACCTCCCGTCACGGCAGCTCCCTGCGCCCCCCAAACCGCCCCGTGCACCCGCGCCGGGGGTGCGGTAAATTCCCGCCGAGTGACCGCCTCGGCTCAGCTCTGCCCTGATCGAGGAAAGACAGATCACGGCAGAGGACAGAAGAGGAACCGAACAACCGCCTGTTTCTAATTTCTTGTAACTTTTAGGGTTGGGATTTTTTTGTTAGAGGGAAAGTCGATATGCATATTTTGCAGCCAAAGCAGCTCCCTGCAGACCGAGCGCTGCTGAAAGCCTTCTCCCAGACGACTTCAATCTGGGGCGAGTTTGGCAGAGCTTTGGCCAGCTTTTTCAAAAAAGCCGGGGAAGGATGGAGGAGAGGGAGGAATGGGAGCCCGCCTGCTTCCAGCTCAGCACAGCTGTCGCTCGAGTTCGCCAGATACATCCGAGCCGCGGCCGGAGCCCGAGCCGGGAGAGCGCTGTAGCTGCAAGGAGAGGGGAAAAGACCGGAGATTTCCGCGGGATCATCGCTCCCGGCTGGGCTCCCGGCAAGAAGCGGTGCGAGTGGCGCGACCCCGCAGCTCACTTACCCTCCGAGAGGGAGATGACGGCCAAGGCGAAGGCGAGCAGCGCCAGGGCGCGGAGGTCCATGCTGGGGCGGCTGGAGGACGCGGGCAGGCGCTGCTCTGCTCGTCCCGGCGGCCGCGGCGCTCTGCTGGCGGCCCCTCCGCCCCTCCCGCTATAGAGGGGCCGGGGGCGGGGGGAGGAGAGCCAGGGGGAGTAGCTAGACTGTGATTTATTGCCCGTGGCATGTTATTACATCCTTCCTCTGCTAAAAATGGTTGGAAAGGAACCAAAAGAGAGAGGGCTCCTCGTCAGCCCAGCAGCCTCCCCTCAGGCACAGCGCCTGCCTCCCCAGCCCCGCTCTCCGAGACCCCCGCGGGACCGGCGGCTCGGGGCTGCGGCGGGGACCGGCATCACCGTCACCCCATCCAGTCCCAGCCGCTGGGAGAAAGTTGTTTCCTCACCAAACTGTGCCAGCCCCGGGCCCTTCTGGGCACCCCGGCCCCGCTGCTCTTGAACCAGATCTGCTGCAACCGGGATAGCGGTGGGGGACGCGTCCCTTAAGTGTTCCCACCGGGCAGAGAAGAAAACTTCCCCTTCACTCTCGAGGGCGCGAATCTAGATTTACACTGGTGCCCTGGGCATCGGGTACATCGCCTCATACGAAGCATCTTCCCAGAAGTTTATGTGGGCGTTTGAGGGGAAAAAAGACATAAGAGAGGGGCTTTCATTTTTTGCCTCTGCGTGTTTGGCCCTAAACACCACCTCTTCCCCGTATTAACTGAACCCAGTAGAACATTTGCTGTCAACATTCCACCTCCTTTGTATTGCAGATGCCACTGGGCTCCCTGGCACCTCGGCTAAAAGTCCTGGTAGCCCTGCAGAGCCCAGAGGCCCAGGGGTGTCACTTGCTCTCAGCTATTACAGTATTATCAAGCGTAATTGACTTAAGCATGTCCTCACTGTCTGCAGCCCAAGCCTATGGGGCCCCGTTTGTTGCTATTAAAAACTTTAAATAAACTTCGAATCTTTGATTGAATTTGAGCTCCTCATCTGCATTTAAAACAGTCACCTTCGGCTGGGCCAGTGTGGGGTCGAGTGGATACAGATAATCCTGGTGTGGAGCTGTTTAAAGGATGGGTTCGCAATGCCACCAAAAGCACCAGCGTGGTTTTATACCATGGATCATTGCAAATTCTCTCAGCCACAGCCCACGAAGCTGGACACAGGAGTCCAAACATTATATCTGTGCTAACGTGTGGCTGTTTCACTGGAAAAGATGGTTTCTAAAGGCCAGGAGAAATATGTGCAGTGATGCTTGGTGATGAAGAGCATCCCTACCTGACACAGACACACATCCAGCTCCCTAAATCTAGTTATTTGTATTTCTTAGTCCCTCCTTACCAAAAAACACTGCATTTGTTTAGGCTGTTCTTGCTCCCAGATCCCCTCCTTTCTTTTAGGCGAGGTAGCACAGCAGTGCACAAACCTGATGCACTGGAAGGACCAACAATTTTAACCAGTGCTGTGAGCCTGGCTACTGCTGCCATGAGAGCTGTGACACTCTGCAGGGATAGGAGAAGCTTATCGTAATTGCAAACACTGCTAGAAGTGCTGCTGTCCCACCAGTGCTCCCTCTGGCACACGAGGACATCCTCGCTGCACTTAGTATGCACACTGTTATGTCCACACCACACTTGGAGTCACAATTACTTAGA
This sequence comes from Pardalotus punctatus, assembly GCA_013400915.1. Taxonomy (NCBI): domain Eukaryota; kingdom Metazoa; phylum Chordata; class Aves; order Passeriformes; family Pardalotidae; genus Pardalotus; species Pardalotus punctatus. Next base: position 979,241 of record VZTX01028410.1, read on the forward strand.
GTAATAATATTTAAAGCAATAGCATGTCTATGTTGTTGCTATTGCCACAGACAGGAACACCTCAAGGATCTAATCAAAGAGACTGAATAAATGTGCAATAAAACCAGAGCCAAATCTTCGTAGCAGTCTCCCCCTCGGCATCCCGAGACATGCAAGCGTGCTGTAACTGAAGGTGAAAACCAGTTGGAACCTAAGGAATGTTTGGAAAGACCTTAGGAGCGGAGTCGAAGAGTCACAGCCCACAGATGAAAGGGCTCCCTCTACACCTCGGGATAGCTGAGTGCACCAGCCAGGCAGGAGGATGCCTCTGTTCCCCTGCGCCTCCTCTGTCCTCCCCCTCCGCCACAGCCTCCTCTGCGTGGGACATCAAGTCCCCCGAGGAGAAGGGGACAGGAGAACCGAGACACCGCACCCGGCACCATCCCTCTACAGCCTCCCCGACTCCTCCCAGCCAGCCCAGGAGGGGGATCCCGGCGGGGCAGTGAAGGGGTGGGTCCAGGTGCTTGGTAAAGTCCCCGGGAGCACGGCACGGGCGGAGAGACCACCCCGCCGTGCTGGACCCCCACTCCGGCGGCTGCCGGGCGAGCCGCGGGTGTTCCGCGCTGTGTGTCCCTCCCCGTCACGCGTGCCCATCCCTGCGCGCACCCACAGGTGCGCTCCCCAGCGCGCAGAGAGCAGACACCGAGGCGGCCCGAGGGGTTATTTTGCCAGGGCGATTTCCAGGACGCTCCCCGGCCGTATCTTCAAGCCGAGGGGAGGTGTTGGGTCAGAGCGCAGGCGAGCCCGCGGAGCGGAGCGCGGGGACCGCGAGCGACGGGAGCCCGCACAGCCGCACACCGGCGCTGCCTCCGCGGCTGCACCGCTCTCATCCTGCTCCCGGGTGAAGAAGAGATCTCCAGACAGCAACCGAGCTCATCTGAACGAACTCCGAGAGATTTTCATGAACGATGATTTTTGGTTTTTCTTCCCGTCAAGCACAAACTGCTGCCTACGGCACAACGATTATGAGCTTAAGATTTAACCAGCAACAAAGTAACAAAACAAAACAAAACATGAAAACCCCCTCTCAATGGGAGTCTTATGGTTTACCCCTCTCCCCAAACTAGAAATATGAACTCAGGGAAATCTGAATAAATTGAAAAACTAAAAAGAAAGTCAAATGACTTGCCAAGTGTTAAATTCCTTGAAAAGTTCGTTTCAACTTAATGTTAACTCCCCCAGAATTGACCAGTGTTTATCTGAATGCTCAAAAAATCCAGCCTACACCCCTTGATGATCTGGGTGGCTGAATATCTCTCTCTCCCCCTTCTCCCCCCTACCAGCTGCAGCCAGAACTCCACAATAGCCAGAAAATTCAATCTTTTATCTGAATGTTAACAAAGAAAGGATGAATTCAGAAACCTTAAATAGACCTTCTGTTGATTTCAACACAGCTTGAGACAGTCCTTTTTAATAATACAATATTCCAAAGTTTTAGTGTGTTTGTATCAAATTACATTTCCTCTTAAATGAGGAGATGGCAACATTTCTGTTACTTAGAATTTTAGACTGGCATAACCCAGCAATGAAATCATTATTATCTGAAGCTGTGTTAAATTCCCACAGATTATGTCTAAAACAAGCCATTTCTGGCCAGCACAACTTATTATTAAGAAAATTCTGTGTGAGTCAAGAATTAAATTGAATGTTCTCAGGTTGGAAAATAGTACCCTTGTTTTCATCTTGTTCTCACTAATCCTACTTCATTGTGATCTTCCTTAAAGTTTCCTGGGCTTATTATCTGTAACTAAATGCATCACTTTTTTGGATGGCCAGAGTGTTCACATAGATTTTATGTTTAAGTAGAGTTAGGAATAATAGCACATCTCAACAATTTCAAGTAAAATACATTACAATATATTACCTTGGGTTCTACAGTTAAGGAAAATTACATTTACAAATCTATATTTATTAGGATTTATTAGGTTGTTGGACTGCACAATAAAGATGCAAAATTGACCTTATCTCTTTGTCTGGGCATCTATTAGCCCACACAATAATGACTTCAGCTGTTTAATATCATCTCTAGATGCAGCTTTTTTTTTCAAGATTATGTTTTTTAAAGCATGTTTAAACTGCCTATTTCTTCATAGTATGATACTGTGATGGAAAGGAAATGAAAATGTGAAAATGTTAAAACTGACATTAGCTACTGCATGTATCCTTAGTGTGCAGAGTTAAGAGTACTTGGAGATTTTAAGTGCTTCAATATTTTTACGTATTTATATTATTTTGTAACTTAACTCTGAAATTCGTTATCATATTAAGACAAAAACAACAAAATCCCAACCCAACCTAACCAAGGCATCCATATAAATGTCTTCTTTTAGTTACTGACTATATGACCTTAAGTTACTTCCATCTTGCTGTCATTCTTGTTTTGCTTAAGAATTCTTTTTTTAAATGGCAGTCTTATTCTTGCAGCATTCCTACAGAATGTTTTTTTTCCCCCAAGACTATTAATCAGGTGAAAGCTTGAAGGCTTTGCCATCTTGCTGCACTTTCAAGCAGCAGCTAGAAAAGGACAACTGTAGTGTGGTTTGAAGATCTTTCTTGACTCCTGTCTTTTACCTTCTTGTTTCAAGTGCTAAGACTATTTTCCATTGTTATTTCCATGGCAGGGTTTTAAGCTCATCCTTTACAAGGCTCCTGAAGCAAACAGGACTTTTAGTAATTTAGTATTTGCAACAAACCAGTATAAACTAAGAGAAGTCACTTGTTGGATTTGTCTGCAGAAAGAAAAAAAAAAATTTCCCCAAACAAGCAGATTTCAGATAGAATTGCAAGAGATCTGTTCTCATAGTAGTAAAATAGCCTCCAACATTCATGTACACAGAGATATCCATAATGTATGTTGGCCCTGAAAGATTCCTTGGAGGGCAGAGGGAGAGATCAAATAGAGGTCAAGTGAGTAACTGTTTATAGATAGTTAACTGGAATGACAGAGAACTGTGGTAGCTGCTTTTCTAAGTGTTTAAAAGTTTAAGCTTGCTTCCCTGGGAGTTTTGCATGTGATTCCAGTGGATGTGAAATTGGGCCTTAAGGGCAGACTCCATCTCTTCTTTTATCCCAGCAGACCACATCCCAAGTTGGTCTAACCTTTCATGAAGAAACTCAAAACGTGATAAATTTTGCTTGGGTTTAAGTTTTGTTATGAACATAGCTCTTGGCCTCACTGTGAGGAGTTTCCTGAAAGCTTGGGGTAAAACAGCCAAGTTTGTCGTGTTCTGCCTCTCCCTCTGAGCACCAAGCTGACACCACGGAGGGGATTTTATTCCAAGAGTGTTTCAAACTGTGCGGCTTTGCTTGGGTTTCGCTTGGACTGTTCAAGTTCACTGAGCTTGCAGGTTACTGCGAGCAACCTGGACCTCAGCAGTAAAGGTTCCCTATTCCCAGCAAGAGGAGGTACCTGGGAGGTCTGGCCAGGGCTGAGATCAGCTCTGCCTTTATCCTCTCTCCATGGGAAAGTGATGCACGGACAACCAGACAACCAGAGCATTAGAACTGAAATGGCTTAAGAGCCTGGAGGGGAAAGATGGAGCCCAGTGTTCAGGTCACAGTGGTCAGGGGTCCTTACAACACCCATCTCATTTCTTTCAGGTTTTCATTTGACTGATCAAATATGAGTCACATGTCTCTTGGGATTTTTTTTCCTATTATTTGCTTTAATTTAAGATAGGCCTGAACGAAACACCATAACCCAAATATCTATAGACTTTGGGGATTTTCAGACTCTGAAACAAACTTTCCAGCTGCATTCTCCCCCAACAAAGACCAGGGTTTTGTCCATATTAACAACTTGCCTGGTGCAATAAGAACAGATCTACAGAGCAAAGCAGTCATTCCATTCCATTTTAAGGGTATTTTTTCAGTCTACCTGTAGTCTTGTCCAAAGGACTGCATTGCTATTTAGCAAGTGGACTGTATGCCCTTCTGGAGTTTATTTTATGACTTTTTCTCATCCTAAAACAATCTCCTTCACACATTCAGAGACAGCTTTGAGATGCAAAGTAAACCGGGATAGGGCTTCAAGAAGCCCACGTCAGAAGCAGATCCCGGATCCCCAAGAAAACCGAACCGCAGGGGCGAGCCCGGAGCGAGGAGAGCCGGGTCCGTACCCGGGTCCTGCCCGGGCTGAGTGCGGCGGGAGCCGCCGGTTGCGTGTCCTGGGGGGGCCCTCTAGTGCTGGAAAGCGATCTCCGGCCGGGAATAACACCGGGAAAGCCTCTCCTCGCACTGCAGCTGCACTGCACTTTCGCTTTTTAAAAGTAATTTTTTTTCCCTTTTCATTTTCTTTATATTTTTCCTAATTTTATTTTTTTCCTTCTTTTTCTCTCCCACTTTTTTTTTTTTTCCCCTCTCTTCCTCACCCCCTTTTCTTAACCTCCTTCTCTCTGCAAATATTCAGGAAAAATCTGAAAACCGGAATTTTTATAAGTGCCTTTTTATAATTTAAAAAATCCATTATTTTAGTGTTGCTTTTCAAAAGTCCTAGAGCCAATTAAAGCCATGAATATAGTCGTTTTAGGCAAGAGTAACCACAGAGTTATATCACATCAAAAGCCAGAGTAATAGGTTAAAAAAAAGTAATAAAAAATGAGCAAGAGAAAACAAGGATGTGTGAGGGAAAAGCTAATGTGCTGTGTGCCCAGCGCCAGGCATTAATTCCTGGGCAGCATATTTAGGGAATATCTGCCTGCTGATGAGGCAGATAACTTACATTAAATCTAGTTTAGAGATTTGTTCTCTGGGCTATGGGCAGCTGTATTAATTTCACATTGAAGTGAGATCCAGCAAACTGATTGTTTGTGGTGATGGAAACATTTCATTTACTGGAACTTTTCTGACATTTGTTGTGTAGAGAAGCTGCCAGATGGCAAAAATGTTGTTTACAATAAACAATCATCATTTAAGATACATATCACTCACACAAGAACATGTGTCTTACAGGTCCAGGCCAGACACACCAAATACCATCATTTGCTCTCTTGCTGGAGTGGTGTTTCACTCAGATCACTGGATCTTACAACCAATAACTGACTGCATAACTGAGGTTTTCAAAACTAGCTCCTAAACCTTTGCTCACTTAGAGGGAAACACTGGGCCAGAAATGAGTCTCTGAAGGACATACCAAGGACCTGCCACTCCCCCAGCATGTCAGCAGAAATATCAGCTAGTCATTTCTCCTCCTTTGAGTAGCTCTGCTCTTGTGGCTGTACCTACTCTTCCTCTCTTCTGCTTCAGCATTTTGGGCCTGAATACAGAAGATTATCACCATTCACACTGAAACACTGAGTAAGACCAGTTGGTACTCCTGCAGTATCATTCAACCTAATGGATCCCCAGCTGCTTATAAAATTTCAGCCATCCACCAGAAGCATCAGAGCCATTCGGTTACAAGACATGGAAAAGTACAGTAAAGCCATCTAGCCCTTTATTCTCACAGTGCAGGGTTATTTCTGATTGAAGACTTATTGCCATTGTGTTCAATTGGTGCTTAAAAGTTTTTAGAGATTCAGCTTCTATTTCTTCCCCCAGGAGGTCTTTCTATAGTCCAAGACGACTTACCATCAGAAATCTTTCCTTCCTAATATCTCTACTTTTAAATCCTCCCTTCTGGAGAGTAAAAAATCTGTTTATGCTAATTTACTACCTTACAATATTCCTCTCAGGAGATGGGTTCTATTTCTTCTTTGACCCATACAACCAAATGATAAATGTCCATATTGTTTCATTGTCCTATATCATGGGTCCTAAAAATATTGCTCTTGTTGTGTCTCAGTTCACAAACAGGGACTGACATTTGCTGATGTGTGGGTGGTTTTATACTTTTAAGTGTTTGTGGCTTTGTTAGCTCACCAAAAGCAGTTTGCATACTATTTTCAACCCGGCAAAGATTATACAGGTAAAGGATTCATACAGACTGAATTTCATCTCAAGAAGTTCAGCCATGATTTTAATTGCCCAGACTAGAACTTAGTTTTGCAAACAGCAGAAGCATCTGTAAAGGGATTGTAATATCATTTTTCAGGAGTTAATCAAAATTACTGACTTCAGAAAAATCAGTATATCCGTATATCTGCAGGAACTGGTTCCTCAGAACTTGCTTAATTCAGTAAAAAGCACTGAGATCCAAACAAGACAGTTTCGAAGAAAATTTGTCATTTCTTCTAATCCACAGTGAGTGCTCACATTTTCAGGAAAAATAACTAGCTCAAAATGCTTGTATGTATTTAAACCCCTGCACCTTCTTCTCATTTTGTGACATGTACATTAAGCTAAGCCCTAAGAACGTGACATATACATTAAGCTAAGCTCTAAGAACGTCAGTCTCCCACAAGGGAATAAAGTAGGTGTTTAAACTTGGCGTAGTCACCCCCTTCACACATGCATACAATCAATTCCCCGGCATCTGTAGCACAGTTTACCACAACTTTTTTTGGTGTGTGTTAATTTAGCATGTACACCAAGCTCTGACAGTATATCCCAGGTGGAGGGACTGATCCTTGGCCCCACTCCCACTTCATGGAGCAAACACAGCACAGAGGTGTCAACATCTGTTAGAGTTTTGCAGCTGGACATTCCCCACATGCAACGAAGTGCCCAACACAACTCTGCCCGGCGCATTATTTTCATCCTGCCCTGGTGCAGCTCCCTCAGTGGTGTTTGGGGTAGGCCTGGTATGGGACCTGAACTTGGTGTGTTACAGAGCAGGGAGACTTTGCTGACAGAGCACAACCAACTAAGAGGCACTGTGACATTTACAGATGGAAAGGATGCAGAGGAAGATGCATGAGAGCAGTACAAAGGCCACATTATTTCAGATCAAAGGTCTGTGTAGCACAGAATCCCCTCTCCAGCCAGGCTCAAGAGCAGATGCTCAAGGGTGGAGGGCAAGCATGGCTGAAGCTCCCTGCAGCAAGCCCTCCCAGCACATGGCCCAGACTCTGGGCTCAGCTCCAAGAAAGATGTGAAGCTCCTAATATCCCACTGATTTCAGCAGTTTCAAGCAGGTCTCGCATCATTTGATTTTAGCAGGGAATCAGAAACTTCAGTGGAAAGAAAGAACTGTAGATATAGACTCTAGTTTTTGAAAAATTTTGCACTGTTCCCCACAAAAAACAAAATCCAGCTTCCTTCTCCACCCCACCCTGATTATAAAGAGCCTTTTTAGCTCCTGCAATATCTGAAAAACTGCAGTTGGAATTTATAGAATAGTAAATGTCTGCCCTGAAGATAAAGTCAAGAACACCTGGAAACAAGAATAATATTGCACCCTCCTTTTCAAGCAGGAGCTGATGGCAATATCCCTGTGCAATAAAGTACCTATCAATAACCTCATTGGAAAAGCCCAAAAGCTGCTAGGACAGCAGGCATCAGAAAGTCAGGGAATTCAGAGCAAAGAGAGACTTCAGGCTTGAAAGATTTGTCCTAGAATGCTAAATCTGTGAGGTTACAATGGTGTTTCTCTCTATGTCCAGTTTGCAAATTATAGCCAACCAGTTTTTCTTGTGAAGAAGAACAAAATTAATTTCTGTATTATGCCCATCTAAGGACATAAATCCTGTTTTTTCTGTGATCCCTTTTCCCAGAATAACACCACAGCAAACATCCCCTGCTTTTGTAACTGAGGAAATGAGAAGGAATGTGCCTGGACCAAGCCACTCTGCATGAGAGGCCAGTATCTGATGTGCTGGATTGTAAATGACACAAGAAGATTTTTCTCTGGATTTACAGCCTCGTTGGCTCCGTGGGGGCTGTAGTTTTCCTTTTTACATTTCTTGGAGGTGTTGCATGCGCTCTCAAACAGGAGGTCTGATGTGGAAACAAAAGCTTTTCAGATCTCCCACAGAAGGTAGCTTTTTCCTCCCAAGCAAACACCCTGACCAGGTGGACTGCCTGCAGCTGGGATGCAGGAGCAAGACTCAGTGGTTTAAAGGTCATAAAAACCCTTGGGCTTAGCTTTTATTTGTGGAAGAAAACCCAGGTGGCAGATACTTCTCTGTACTCCTCCTAACATGTGCTATGAGAATGAACCTGTTTGAGAACTGTCTACAATACAGGTAAAGAAGAAATCAGATGGGTTGACTGTATGAAATATATCTCTATGTAGACATTGCTGTGGAGTTCTTCATGAGGATGCCTTAGTACCTCACAGATTTTATGAAAAGGGGGCCAGTTCCCTGGATGGAGACACATGTCCATTGTAGCTCTGTGGGATACCTGCCTGGCATCCAGCTGCCATCTCAGAAATACTTGGGTCTACCAGCTTCTTATCACCTGACAAGCATGCTGCACATGTGAGCTGTTCCAAGCAGCATTAGAAGCCTATATCTAGGCATCCAAATTCCACACAGAAGATTCTATCTTGACATTTTATTCCCATTTTAAGGATGGAAGAACCAAGGCAGAGTGTTATTCTGAACAATAGCTGCAAGAGCGTCCGTTCACTTGGGGTGAAGCAGTGTCTGGAAGGCCAAACCTTGCTTGCTGCAGATGAGTGCTGCCAGGTCCAGCTGGCTGGTGTGAGTATTCTGGCCTTTGGAAAACAGCTGCTCAAGGAGCACTATGGCACTAGGAGCTATTTATGGAATTTGGGATTACTCAGAAGTCTATACTAAAGGCAAGACTAAGCCCAGGCTCTCAAGTGGTGTAGATTATTGCCGTAGCTGCAGTGATCCCCAGCTACAATGGCTCCTGTGAAAGCTGAGAGATTTTCAGAAGTTGCCAGAGATAATTAATATTCTCTGTCTTCCTTTTGCCTACTCCAAGCCATGGAACTGACCCCAAGTCCCTCATGGGATGCAGGATGATCATCCACACAGCTCAGCTCTTGCCCACTGCACTGGGCTTGCCTGGCATGCCTGTGCTGCCTGTAACCCCACGGGCACATCCCACTGAGCATGAGCTCAGTCAGCACCCCTTACTGCTCTGTGCCTTCAGCTCAGCCCAAGTCCAACCTGATTCTGTTCCACATGAGAGGCAAAGGGTTCAGGGATGTTGCAATGACCCGTACAGCTTACAGCCAACAGCCTTGGGAGAGTATCTGGTGTATCTGTGGGGAAGTGTAAAGTTCCTGGCACATACACACAGGGCAGTGGCAACAGAAACAAAAGTGGATGAAGCACATGGCACAACACCTTCTGTCCTGACTGCCACAATGACAGCTGCACCAGAGCACTGGCTGAGAGAATAAGGAATGATGTGGCTGATCTGTACTGCCCCTGCTTTGCCACCTGGGTCCTTGGGGGAAAGTTGCTGGGAAGGGATCAGCACTAAAAAGCAGCAAGCGCTGTTCCAGGCATGGAGAGTTCAAGACTATCAGATCCTTGGTGGCCTGGGACTGCTGCTTCTAGAAGGGTCAAGGCAGAAAGGATTAACTCACTGGCAAAGGGCCCAGTGAGTGTGGGGCTTCCTTCCAAAACCTCCCAGCCCGAAGGGGTTTATTCAACCCTATCTCCAGATGCTACAAAACAAGAGGAATAGGAATTTCCCAAACATTTACTCTGCTAGGGCTGTGAGGTTGGAAGACAGGGGGAGGATCATGCTCATCAGGGAAAATATCGCAGAGCAGCAAGGTAGAATGCTGCTGTAAAGAAATGGCACAGACAGATGAACAAGAGCAACCTGGTACTTGCACTAGGACCTGACTCAGAGAAGTCAGCTTCTGTAATTTCCACTTTTGCAAGCCCAGAAGTTGCTTATGGCATGCTCAGCAGCCAGCCCACCTGTCTAATTTCCCCATTTTTTTAATGTCTGCAACACTCTAATCTTTCCCTTTGCTCACTTCACACATTTACTCTTTGTTCGTTTCCACATTTTAAAAATTCTTTGTCCTCCAGCTCCCTACTTCTGCCTTCCTTTTCCCTCCTTTCCCCTCTTAATTGTCCTGCTCTGCCTCTCCTTTTTTCTCATCCCACTCTGCCCACATGCTCCACTTCCCTGGAAGCACGTGCTAGAACACTGGACCCCACACAGCCATTAGAGGTGTGTAAGCACTAGAATGTCCTTGGGCATGTGGAACCTGCACCTTTACAACACTGCCCAAGACATCTTGTCCTCAGGAAGGGGGGGCTCAGAAATATCTGCTATCCTCTGCTCTGTGGGATGTTCTTTCAGCATCCCTGTGTGACAAATTCTAGGTCCTTTCTCCCACTTTCATAGAAAACATTTAATTTCTAAGAGCTATAAAACCTTGCATGTTGAAAAGTACACCAAGGTTTGTGGACTCCAAGGCTACACAATACAAGGAAGGATCTTCTGGTCTGAGTCCAGATCCCATAATAACACAAATAACCCTCTCATTCCACACCTCTTTAATCCAATCTGCTGACAGACTCTTTCAAAGCCTGACTGCTTGAAATGTTAAGGACTTTCTCTTAATTGTGGCCTCAATTATTCTTCATCCATTTATCAATAACTTGCTCTTGCATGATACAGTCTATGGCTGATGAATCCCTCCTCCCTCACAGACAAAACTTTTAGCTAGACTTTTTTTGGGAGTTTTTCCAGCTTTGGTAATGACAAACCTTTTGGTGTTTACATGTCCAGTGCAGTTAGCACAGAAGTCACAAGCAGGACTACCAGCTACAGCCCCATCGTGCAATCTTCAGTCTCATCCTTCATCTATTTCCACTTGAACAAGGTTATCTAGCTGGTGCCATCTAACTCTGGAAGGTTACACTTCATTTAGATGTATTGAGTAAATTCTCAGCTCCACTGATACTCCATCTTCTAACAGCAGGGGTAAAAGGGCAGAGGATTGTTTATGTTGGTTTCAGGCTCAATCATAATGTAGGGTTTTGTCTGAGTGGAAGTGCAGAACTGGAGCAGCTGGCAGAATTCAGGAAAACTATAGGATTCCCTTCAGATCAAAGGCAGTCACTTTCTTCTTTATTCCCACAACTGATGTTAAGGAACTCTCTTGTGCACTTTAAAAAAAAAAGTCATAATTTCCTCCTCCATCTCTTTTTTCATTGAATCTGATTGAAAATCTCTCATCAAAGCTTTTTCAGTAGATATTTGAGCTCTTGTTGAAGAGAAAAAAGTCTCAGTACCCTTGGAAACATTCAATTTTTCACTAAGTAAACAAACAAAATTATTTTTAGATAGGAAGAGCATAGTCAGGGGAGAAGAGCTGGAGGATACTGGGTCTCAGTGGAAAGGCAGTATGCTTTGTGTCAAAATGGAATATATTCCAACAAGGAGTACAAGCTCATCAAAAGTTCCTCAAATTCAACTTCAGAAAATCTCCTATGTCAAGCCAAAAAATTGTTGAGAGGTAACAGTCTGTATCTTTGCGCCAGTTGCGTTGACTCCATTGCTTTGAGCCCTAAGACAGGCTTCTGAGTGGGGACTGATGCCTGAAGTTCAGATATGTGCTTGTTCTTATGTCCCAAAATCAAAATATTGTTTCAAGGAATGTCAGTGTGACCCCACTTCTTGACACGATATGAATTTTGGGAAGCTGTCAGATGGCCATTTGTCAGAGTGGGTTAGGAGAAAGCTCCTTTCTCTTCAAAAAGTTCCAATCCAAGGAGAAACCTTCCTTTTCTTAAGCATGGAAAACACCAGAATATTGCATTTAGAAGCAGTCTGTGTGGTGCATAAGCTGCTTCTTCAAACACCTGGAAATTACCTGGCATCTGGACAATCTGTTTTCAGAAATAAGGGGTCTCGAGCCCTTATAAACACAGACAGAAATGTCACTGGAGCAGAAGCAACAGTGACCTGCAGCCAAGCAGACCCAGCAGCAGGAAGACACCAAATATACCTCAGCAATCCTGGCATCCAGGTGCAGTCAGTGCTCATGGCTGGACTCCCAGGTACTCGAGATACAGATACATCCATGCTGCAGGCAGAAGGAGCACAGGAATATCAAAAGTTGTGACTTTTTATAAAAGCCACCCAGAGGGGATGAAGGACACCAAATCCCAGTGACCTGAGTAAGAACTGTGGTTCAGCTTCCCACCCTGGATTCAGCCTGGCACAAGTTTTGAAGGGAATAACCTGGAGAACAAAGCTGGGTGAAGTCTGTATGGAAATGCAATGCAGGTCTGTTGCCAGGGCAGACAGGACTCTTGGAGGAGTTTAATTTTGGTGTCAGGCTGCCCTCCTTTGCAAAAGCCAGTGATGAATTTTGCACCGCTGAGTTATGCTGTCCTATGTGACTGTAGCTCTGTTTATTTTGAAAACTTGCTGCGCTGAGGGAATTTACGAGCCAGCAATATTTCTACTTTATAGCACTTCCTTCATCCACATTCCTCCGTCTGGTCATTTACACGGGCTGGGCCCACGAGGAGAGGTCAGGGGGGCACTCAAGCGGTATCTAGAGGCTCCAAATGGAAACATGTTTTCTCACGCAAAAATAAATAAGGGAGAAATGTTTCCATTGCAGAAGAGAAGCAAAGGCTGGGATCCCAGCAGAGACCTACCAGGGAACAGCAGGCTGCCCAGCCAAGGCAATTAACGCATTTAACAAGAGGCACACACTGTACATAACATGTCTGTTCTAGTGACACCCTCTTTGGCTTTGGCACATCTGAGTTTGGCTGCTTAAAATAGTCAGCAGCTGAAACATGAAATACAGATGCGGTTATATCTGAATGAATAACCAAGGAGCTGTCTGAGGAGCAGGCACGTGTCTCCCCTGCACTGCACCTGAACGCAAAACGCCTACTCCCCTTGGATCACAGCTGAGGATTTTATACCTGAAGAGGCAAAAAACAAAAAAAAAAAGACAACTCTCCACACTAATTTTCTATATATACATATATACACTCTCACTCTACTAAGAAACATTGATGGAAACCTTCAGGGTCGGATTGGATGGGATTCTGAGCAACTTGATCTAATAGGTGTCCCTGCTTATTTCAGGGGGCTTGGACTAAGACCTTTAAAAGTCCCTTCCAAACCAAATTACTCTAAGATTCTATAATGCCCCATTGCCACCCTTCTCAGAAACTGATTGAAGTCCCAGCTTGGAACACTCCATCTGAAGTTGCCTGAAATCTGTATCTCATCTAATTTTTTCATTTAAGTCTGCAGTAAAATGAAAAAGACATTGTGAATTTTAAGTATATAATTCCCCAGCCAATCCCACCAAAAGATCAAACAACCACCCAAGCCTGAAAGATCTACAAGATCAGCAGAGTCTTACTAAAATACCAGCAGCAACCAAAAGAGCAATGTGACCATCATGAAAGTCGGGTATCTCTGGTTAGGCTCCAGTTTCCATGTGGGTCAGCAAGGTGCCACACGGTGGTGTAAATTTATGGGAAGCTGTGTCACCATGCCCCTTACCGTGCAGAAAGCAAGCCCAGCTGATGTGATTTGGCTGTTTACACCTGCACTGTATATCTGACATTCCATACAAGGGACTTCTCTCCTCCATGTGCATGCAGACCACCACCTGCAGTGGGAGGTCTTGGCTACTTTAATACTTTTCACATATTTGTTATAAGTCCTGTTGGTCTCACTCCTGCCTTCCCACCCCAAGATGTCTGTATTTCTGCTTTAGATTAAACAAGCAATTCCCACACAGGCAGTTTGTTAAATGTCCTTGCATTGACAGACAATACCTTAGAAAGGCACAAAGTGCTGATTTATCTGAGGTTGCTAGCTACAGCACGTGGTTTAAATCAGATCCTGCTCCATGACAGTGATATAAGGGAGAACTCTACTTAATGGCAGTGAAGGGAGCACATCTCCCTTCCTTAATCACACACAGATTTCCAGTTGGATAGAGGCAGGGCTGCCTATTTGTCCTTCATTATACAAACCATAAACACACACTTGTATACCCGGAGCTTGTCCACTCTAATCATCTATCAAGAATTCCAGATTCCTCCTGTGTTATCCAAAGATCTTCTTTATTATAACAATCTTTCCTAAAAATTTATATAAACTAACTTCTGTTCTCATCGTATTCCCAACTGAACTGAAAAGATTGGGTTCCCAAATAAGCTGGTTCCCTGCGTAGATGTTCTTATCTGGGTAAGTACAGAAGCGTCACTTTCAGAGATTTTAACATTCAGCAGCCTTGATTCTGTGTCACTCTTTTATTTTAGTCTCAAACAGCTCATTCAATGCTATTCATCAGCTCCAGCGCAAAGCCAACCAGATCAGCTTATGCCATCGCAGAGCAGCAGCTTGGTGCTGTAGTTAAAGCATGGCCAGAGTTCATCTAGCTCTGTTTCACAGCTGGATAATTGTGGGATAATCTCTTCTCACTGAAAGAGGTTCAATGACAAGTGGTTGGACAGTGTTACTTTAAATTGCCATGACCTCTTTGCAGCTATGTCAAAACCTAAATCAGATGGGACATTTCCAAAGGTATAAAGCAGAATTAAGTGCCTGTTTTCGCAGTGGCTCTCATGGCAAGTCGGACACCTCATGGATATTTGTGGCTTTGAAGAGAGAATCCAAATACTGGACATTTGTCTCCTGCCTTAAATATCCTTGGAAAGTTTTTTTTGGCAAAGACAATTCTACCAGAAAGATTCAGGGAAAGCTTTTAAAATTCCATTTGCCATCGGATGTAACTCAGACATTTGTAATGTCATCAGAGCAGAATTGCTGACGTGAACAAGAGTGCTGGCAGTGACTTCCATGGGACCAGGATTGGGTCCAGTTTTCACATTTCTTAGGCATTTTTTGCTAAACATTATTTTGTATAAAGAAGCATTTGTTTAGACTCCAGATGTTCAAGTAACCTCCTGTCATATTTTGTCTGCATCCCAGTGCTCCCATCTGTGATCTGAAGTGTTACGAGGAAAAAGTGGAAGGATTTATTTTGATCTCACTTCCATCTGTTTTACACTCCACTGATTCCCTTCTTGATGTGTACCACTGTTTGAGAGCAGGACTAGAGTGCAGCAGGTACAATTCTGCACTGCTCTTACCAGTGTAAAGCCAGAAAACAGGACATTCGCTCAGAACTGACCTCTGGCAATTATTTGCAGAGTTATTTGGGATAAACAGTTGTGATTCAGGAAATCAGCAAACTCTGTGCAGGCACTTGTTCAGGGAGAACATCTGCTATGAAACACTTCAGTTGTTACCAGTGTTTAACAGATGGGCACTGTTGAGGCTAATGATTGTGAAATATGAACTTTACGATGTTTCTGAGCAACCCACAGCAATGTTACTACAGCATATCCAGCGCTGACATCTACTCACAGAGTGCTCTGGAGGCAGCCCTGACCTGGAAGCTCTGGGGCTTTTACAACAGTGCCAGCCTCGGTTACAAGAATAGGAAGTTTATGAACGCTTCCCTTAATAGCTGTGATTATAATCAAACTGACAGCCTGATTTGGGCCAGAATGGCCCATGGTCATGGATGGCAAAGGCTCCTCATGAGTGTCAAAATAGCTGTGTATGCTGGGGGTTGGAGATCTTCCCCCTCCAAGCTCTGTTCCAGGGTTTGTCTGCACTGCTCCCCATGACTGGGCAGACAGGGGATGTCTGAGGGCAGAGAACCCTTCTCACTACTTTAGAACCAGACAAAAATTAGTGTCAGGGAGGTCTGTGTCGGCACTTAAGATCAATTTAAAGTTTGCACCAACTTACATAGTTCAGGCATTGGTCTGATGCTGCTGAGAGGGTGAAGATGCATCTGCAGGCAATTAAAGACTCCTCGTTCCAGTATTTAATTCTGTAAATACTTTGTGTTGCAGAATCCCAGCTGCAGGCAGCAGGATCACCAGCATAGGAAACAGGGAGACTTGAATTCCAAATGGGTAAAAGGTATCCTACAACCATACAGAGAAAAGCAAAACAAAACTAAAAACCCCACTGTCCAAGAAATTCAGAATGACAAAAACCTTCTGCATCCATCTTCACTCTGTCTCAGCAGAAACTGGCAACAGATCCAAGGCAGTGGGGGGTGTTTCTTTATCTCTTTTTGCTGCAAGAAAAAATTCTCAGAGCACTTTGTCGGAAAGAAATCATTAACACAGGAAACACGAATTAACAGAGACTGCAATAATCTTTGTTACCAATGAGATGGACCGGGTTTTCCTCCCAGCTGTATTGGAAATTCACCAAGGGAAGCATTTTGGACAAAAAGATTCTCCAGAGCCTGGAGCATAAACTGTGTCACAAAGATTACAAGAAATCTTCTGCAATGTAGAGCTAACAAATTTTACAGGAGACCTGAAAGTTTCCATGCCTGGTCCAGAACAGAATCCCCTGATGCTCAGCTATCCTGTTCCTCCCCAGGCCTGGCTACTAAACCAATCCCAACACAGCCAGCAGCCCAAGGTGATATCACTTGCTAAGTATGAAGTTTGGGATTGAAATGCCTCATCCTTTCTCATTTTGCTTGCCAGCACTATCCCTCAGCTCCAGTCAGGGCCTCTTATTTGCCTGAGAACTGAACTTAACCAGAATAGTAATAGTTTGCATGTTCATCTGACATTAAAAGAGAAGAATTGGTGGACAGATTATTGGCATGTAGAATTATCTCTTTTCAGATCTTCTGTAATAGCACGGCTATTAAACTAAAGATTGTTAATAATACACCATTTAGCCTGTTTTTGAAAGGTGGAGGAAGGACTGAGAATACATGGACAAAGAGACTGAGAAGAAGCTGGAACTTCTTCTCCTGGCAGGAGGCAGGGAGACAAACCCCAGCTGTGCCTGTAGCACACTTTGATGTGCTCGTAAGGCGTTGGGATAGCACAGCCATTTCCAAATGTATTCACTCACAGTGGCAGTCCAGCCAGCTGGCTTGTCGGTGTTCCAAGTAGGGAAAGATCCCTGGTCAGCAAAAGAAGATGATTCTGGAACTGGGGCTGTGAAGAAGCCTGGCTGCCTGTCTCTGCTAGAGCTAGTGTCTCCTGGTGGAAATGTGAGTGTTTGCTTTTAATTTTTGCTTTTATGACAGCAGAAGCTGGTATGGATTTCAGGGATGTAATATTTTGCTGCTTCTTTTTTTTTTTTTTTTTTTTTTTTCCCCTTTGCCCTAAGAGGGGGATTTATGAAAGCTGAGATGCTTTGGGCTCACTTAAGCAGAAAACACCAATCTTCACATTTCTCTTTTTCTCTCTTTTTGGGCTCTTTTTTGTTATCGCAAGAAAGATACCCCCTCACCTCTGAACTGAAACTGCATATCAAAGGGAAGAGATGTTTAATAATACCAAACACAAGATAGAGTTCAAGCTTCCTCCCTCCCACTGAGTGAGGAATTAATTCTGGGAAAGTACCTCACAAACCCTTTCAAATTTTCCAAACCACTCCAAGTCTGCAGTATTGGACTTAAAAATGCTGAACAAATGAGGGCTGCGCAGAGTCTGTGCTCTCCACCTACGGATGTGTATTACTATATCACAAGCCATTTAATTCACACCATTTCTCTGCTGCCTGACAGTGCACATCAGCTGAAGCAGGACTGGCAGTGATCCCAGCTGTCCCTAGTAATGAAGGAGAGATGTTTGCCTGACTGGAGATCCATGAAGGCACCCGAGATGTTTCCACTCCATAAAGGTACTCACTTCTTTGCATAGCTCTTGATGTCTCTGGCTAATTGGTTGTATTCATGGTCTTGCTTACACAATGTTGTGCTAAGGCACGACAGGATTTATAAAATGATTTGACACTGTTCAGTCCTGGGACAGGTAAAGGGGCTGGTTCTCACCTGAGACGCAACAATCTCTACCACATTCACAGGCTTCACATCTTCCCTCACATTCTCTCTGAACTGTCCTGATGCAATTAAAATCTATGTCTGAAATAATCTGTAATTTTATAATTCTTTATGATCAAGATACATCAGCCTCAGGGAGATATGGCCTCCAGTTACTCCATGGAGGTTTAGATTGGATATTAGAGACAATTTCTTCACCAAAATGGGTTGTCAAGCATTGGAACAGACCACCCAGGGAAGGAGTGGCTACACATTTTTAGAGCATTGAGAAGTCTGTATATGTAAGGACCAACCCAGTCACACCATCCTGGTGCTCAGCTGCAGCTTTTCTCATCGTGCCCATTACACAGTGGCCACTCCAAATTCATTTACTAATCTCATACCCAGCTAAGAGAGAGCACCAGGGAGATTTGATAATTATCTGCCAAAGCCTGGAGATTTCAGCAGGTGTCACCGGCTCTGGTAAGCCTTTTCATACACAAAAAGGCCACTTTGCTCCCCCTCACTTTTGGTGCTGTTTCTGTACTCCAGTGCTCTTCTCAGGTACTGCAGCTGGTGTCACTGCAGGTTGTAGGGGGAAAGCCTTGCAGTGGGAATGGATGCTGATTTTTAAAAATTCTGTTCTATGAGAGATTCCCCTGGAAAGAAAATTTTGCCTTTGGCTCAAGATCCTCTGTGCCTGGACAAGTCATCTCAGCAGACAGAACATGCTCTGAAATAGAAACAATTGCATAGTGACAGGGCCTTCATCTAGCAGACAGGACTGATACTGCCAGAGTGGCGAGCTCTTCCCCTGCAGCCTGAGAACATGGCACATCCCACGGGAAACTGCAGACCTGTAACCCTGATGTGCGAGTGCCCAGCCTTACAAATGGCTTGTGAGCGGCTGACACAGCTTCACAGCTTCTCTCCTGACTGCTGCTTTTTCGTACCTCATTATTCATATTTATTCATATTATTTATGTTTGGGCTGGGTGGGAGAACATGGGCTTTTTCTTTACAATTTTCTTCTTTTTAGTAACCAGTAATTAAGAGTACCTATTCCTCTTGTAGGCCAAATTAAAACTGATGTACAAGATAGTGTAAGATCGACTTCTTATGATTTGCTTATCACCTGTCTACAGCCCAAGGCAGATATGGAAACTGTTCATTATATATCTAGGGCAAAGCAAAATATAATTTCACATATAAAACCTGTCTCTGACAGGTATCTTTTGCATGCTTAACTTATTTTTTATTTTTACTCTTTACTTCTTGAGACACTCAGGTGATGAATTACACTGGGCTATGAATGAAACCACTCTTACCCTTAACTTCACAGATAATTCAGGTCAGATTCAGAGGTAATACAAAGGAGACAAAGTGGAAGTAATAATGGAAGAGTCCAGAACAACCCTCTCCCATTCATGTACTATCAGGAGCAGGAAGGAAGGTGTGATACACACAACTCTGAACTCTCTCTGGGACCTTCCTTTACCAATATAAATCTTCTCAAAAACAAAGCATGACAATGCTTTTTCATGCAAAGGCTTTGTGATGGTTACAGTACTGCCATAAACTATTGATTAAATTATTCAGAGTGGAACAATCATTTGGTTTGCAGGCTTCAGTCACATAGACAAAAAACCCTGACAATAAAGCATCATCCTCTAGGAAAAAAGGAGTAAGACAGCCCTCTCCTCATGCCCAAGAGCATTGCTGATTCTGCAGTGTTCACCCCAGAGACTTCCTGAATGCTCCTGCTAAATCCTGCACCCACAAACAAACAGGGTAGGAAGTTTCTAACTGTATAGTATAGCCAAGATTAAATCAGTTTTAATTTCTGCAGCTTTCTCATGCCACCCAGAAGAATCCCTGCTGTTTAAGGTCAGTCCAGTATTGCCCCCACTTTTTTTTTGTGGAGGCTGCATAGATTTGTGACCAGTAATACTGTTTATAGCTGTGCAGGTAAGAGAGGGTTAAACAGGTTTTATGTTCAGAGCACCTAAAAGGGTCAAGAGGTCATTTCCTTCATGTGTAACCATTTGACCAGGTGCAACTGTGGAATTTTCCCTTCCTCAAAAGCCTCAAGGTATAGATTACTTCCCAGAGGTGCGTAATTAATTTAATGGCCCAATCCTCTTTGGATAAAGCAAAACTTAAAAATATTGAGCACACAGTGGCTGGAGAGACTGCAGAGATTTGTTTGACAAATACCACCATCAGCCCTAGCCTCAATTTTACATGAATCACCATTTAGGATTAGGGAGGAAACGGAAATGGAAAAGTCTCTGCCTGAATCCCAGTGAAGTGAGTTCAGCATTTATTTCCATGAGTTATTTCTGCTTTACCCTTTTAAAACCACTGTTGTTTCCCTTGGCACTTCAATGATCCAATGACCCAGATCATATGATGAAAGCACCCCAGCTTTCAGAGTCCTGGAACTATTCTTCAGACTCTTTATCAGAAGATGCTAATATCTTTAAAGCACACAGGGGAAAAACAAACAAACCAATCACCCATTTAACTGATATTCTCTTTTTTTGTTCTGTATTATGGATACATTAGACCGGAAATGTTTTCTTGACTTAGATCTATTTCTCCAATTTGTTTCTTTGTAAGGAATGTCATACACCTTGCTGGAGCCGAAGGGAAAATTCCTCTTCAATGGTACACCAGAAATACGAATTTTTGAGAAGAATTTCAAGATCAGGGAAGCAGAGCACACCAGCCCAGAGGTTTAACAACACCACTAGACACTGTAAGGCCTAATACACACTTGTAGCGGTGCTACAGTCCTAGATCCTGAGTTGTACTGAGGTAATGTGGACAGTCAACACTTCCTAAACTCCACTGAAAATAAATAGTCAGTCACTTGACTTAGATGGTCTCTTGGCCCTGTCAGTCTCTCCCTGAAATTAGGGTTTTGGCATACAGTTTTACTTTGTGTTTGGTTTTGTTTGCTTTTTATTAGTAGAGGTTTAACTCAACACCTGAGAAGCCATGCATGAAACAAAGGTCTTCATTAAAATTTTAACACCCTTGCTGCTTCAGTTTAGAGTCAGGAAAGCTCCCACTATGCATGTAATTGTTTTTCCATAGTAAAATGCTCTTTGCTGAAGGATAATTGATATGAGGCTTAAAATTCTAGCACCAAAATACCGCAAAAAAGTTAATAACTTCTCTAAGTATTTGTATGGGCCTCTGATTCCATCCTCTGGAGTCCCATCATGTTCTTCAGGGGTGGGCTAGTAAATTGTCTTCTTGGCTGCCTCACTGGCCAAGTTCACCCACACACATCTCACGTTCCAAGGAGTCTGATCCCACAGGTCCGTGTAATGTAACCAGTTTCTCTCCTGCAAATGTGCAGTGAGAACATGATACCATTTCTGATGTTAGATCACAGGCAGTTTACTGGCCTCTGAACTGATGGGGAAGAGCCATTAGACACTCAGTCCACAGGCAGAGAATATTAATCAATACGTAAATGTGTGTCTGCATACACAGACCAGACTGTGGCTGTGTCAGTTAAAAGCTGAAAAAGAAATGTAAAGACATAAAATCACTATTTAGCAGTATCACTGGATGAAACTGTCCATAAATGCAGGATTTTGCTTGCTGTTAGGGATTTCTTTCCTGATTAGTCCATTCCTCAAATCAAAAATATGAGGGCACTTCTACCCATCAATTTACCAGCCAATATCTTCATCCTGTTCACAAATTAACAGCTGAGGGAACTCCTCAGCCTTCATCTTACTGATCCCCTGCCCTCAATTGCCGAGAGAAAAGCTGGTGCAGGGAATAAAACATGCTCAAATCCTTGCAGCTTCCCTCATCCTCTGCCACATAAGCTGCATTACAGTCCCCTCAGCTGGCCACAAGAACACGGCCACTTTCTAGCCCAGGAAGTCCAACCAGACACACAGCTCCATTGTGTTCTTGCTTATACAACCATGCTAAGCCCCCAAATTCCTTGCTCCTGCAACAGAGACCTCTCAGATGAGTTTGATGATATTAGAAATACATGCTGGGCACCAATATTTTCTTAGATGTACTTGGCCAACCATGCCTTTACAATGTTTGTGGCTTTTTTCCTAGTCAAAAGATCTAAGGAGAGTTCAGTGGTATAAAATAGCAAGACTGCTATTGGGAGAGAGGGAAGATCATGACAAATAATGCCAGTTTTAGCCAGGTTGCAGTAATAGTGAGTTAGATACTGATATTTCCCAGTATCTGCCCAAACCAGGAGTAATTCTGAGTGAGATCCTTCTTCCTGTGCTAACCTCAACATCCTGCAGAAGAACACAACAGTGTGACTGGGCCAACAAAAATCCCAGTGGTGGAGGTCTCTGGTCCCAGGACACCTGCTGCCTCCCAGAATCTGCCACAGAGGGTTTCAGGCTGGGGATGATGGGGATTTTGGGACCAAAGCTGTGGGAGCAGAGGCCAATGCATGGCCACACACCGCTCAGTACTCTTGACCAGTTTTGCTCTGAAGGGTGAGCCTAAACTTCAGTAAAAGCAATCCAGAAGTGTAGGAAATAGACGTTAACAAGTAAAGCCACTCATCTTGTAATCCTTTAGGAGTGGTTGTGGTGGAGCTGCAAGATTGATTGAGGCTGGAGCTGCTTAGCTTGACAGAGTGATCTAGGGAAGGTGTGGAGACACTGCAGTCATTTGCAGATATTGAATGCCTGTGTGCAAGTACCATGGAGGACAGGCAAATTCACTGAGGTGCCAGAAAAATGAATAAGAAGGGATAAAGAAAGGAAATTAATAAGACATCATGGCTGTCAGGAGGAATTTGCTGGTATTACTCAGAGGAATAATCTCCCTGCTTCAAACACATAAAACTAAACCAGATAAAATACTTTAAAAAAAAAGAAAAAATAAAAAAAAGAAAAAAAAAGAATTACAGTAGAAAAAGCAATCTGGACTCAGCTTCCAAGGGTGGAAAGATCCCAGGAAGACTTTGTTGTCTATCATCTCCAGGTTTCTCTGAAATTTCAGGCTCTCCTGGGAGTGCTCATTCAAATTTATGCAAAGTTGAATTAAATAACATTGGGCTACTACTGTATTCCACCATAAATTCCATTCAGAATAAAATGAAAGTATATTTCTGGAGACCTGTAAGATCTTGCTAAATGAACAAAACCAAGTGGGACATCCTGCCTAGATATCTTTTCCTTGAGATTATCCAAAGGCTTTATCTTGACAGAGATTCCCCAGATTATTATCATTGTTGTTTCCTGTAATAAAAAAATTCCTTAAAAGTTAGTTTGAATGAATGCTGAATCTGTGCTTCTCCAGCCAAGGAGCCCTTCCCCAAAACCACTGGAGGCTGTTTGCCACTGTTTTATGTTAGTCTGTCACTGATAGATTGACTGAATGCCCAACCGTGTCTGCCTGCCAAAGATCAATGGCTTCCTCCAGAAAGAAGTAGCCTGGGGGGAAGAGGAATGCCTGGGCCAAAGAGCTTCCTGGTCTCCCATGCAGTTTATGGGTCTGATAATCTTCTTGCTTATCTCAGGGCAACAACAGGGTTCATCCCCATCCATAGGGAGTAGAGATATGCAAGATAGTGATGCTATCAGGGCAGAGGCCAGTGACAGCTTAAAAAAAAAATAAAAAAAAAATCACATATGTCTATCTTTTTTTAGGTTTCCTCAATATTTTCTCAGCAGAAGAACATAAGGTAAAATAAGACAAGGAAGACAACGTGCGGCAGACTTCCTTATGCAGCAAGTGATCGGCAAACTACAAAATTCAGATGTCATTTGTTCTGGATCAGCAGCTGAAATATGTTGAAGTTCATTTGTGTGCCACCCTATATGAGAGATACTGACAGCTCTAGAGAATCCCAAGAAAAGCTGATAAGACAGTTTGGAATCTAGAGAACATGGAATATGAAGAGAGGCTGAAGGAACTGGGTTTTTCTAAGATGGGGAAGAAAAGGTTGGACAGGGAAGGAACCAATTGCATCTCCGTTAAGGGTCTTCTAGTCAAGACAGCTCTAACTAGAAGAACAGGGCTTGATTTGGATTCTAGTAATTGGTCAGCTTAATTTATACATTGATTTGCCAATAGCAGTGTCCAACACAAGGTCAAGTATGTTTATTGTAGCATTTTATTCTTCAAGTTCAGAACACTTGAAACAGCAGCAAATTATGATTCAAACTCTCTGAAAAAAAAAACAAAACCCTGTAGAGGCTCAGAAAACATGATCAGACTGGATCTTGTTTCTTGTTAGGAATTAATTTAGAACTGCTGTAGTGGCCTTTTGTTTGGCCTTTCCTCCCAGAGTGGCTTTAACTCCGTGCTCTTGCATTGAATCCAGCAAGTTTGCTACTGATAAAGCTGGGGATAAGCAGGAGATGCATTTACAGACTTCAACCACAACAACAACATAAAAAGTTCTGGTTGCTTCTTTGTGCTGCTCCATCCTCCTGATTTATCCCACTGTGGGCAGCTGTTCTGTTTTCTTCTTCCTCAAGAAAGAGAGAAGAGAGATGCAAAGAAACAGTGGGAGAATGCTGCACTTACACTGGGACCTGTTCCTACCGGTCCTACATATCCGTCTGTGGTCAATTATGAAGTCACAGAAACTAGAAGACAAACATTTCTTTTTTCTGTCTTCCATGGCAATGGAGTAGATTTCTCATTTCATTCCTTTCCCACCTTCCAACCCCCTTCTCTTATGTCCACCAACTTCTTTGCTCTTTTATTCAGGCAAACTCTTTATACTCTCACATGCTGCAGGAAGGGAAACTAACCCAGATACAAGACCAGAAACCGCTCAGGACAGAAAGCAGAAACAGTTCCTGGTAGCTAAAACTGAATCTCTAATTATATTTCTGTAGATAGTGGGCCAGTTTCAATCTCTTAGAGATACCAATGTGGAAAATGGCTTTCCTTTTCTTTCCCTCCATGAACTGCCCTATTTTAACTGGAGATAGGATTTTCCTCTTCTCAATTGTGCCAGGCACCAGAAAAAGGTTAGAGTGACCTGCATAGGACAACTGCCCTTTCCTATCACCCAAAAGATTCCTAGCCTGCACAGAGCACTGCACTTGTGCTGTTAGAGCCTTCAAGGTTAAGAAGAGCACCAAGAGGCAGGAGGCCATATAATTTGCTGAGTAAAACTGCTGAAATGAATTTGAGCCATTATCTCTAAATACTGTGTTTGCACATGACCTCTGCAGAACTGTACACTTGAATGGCACTGCTGGACAAGGAGCCAGGCGTTTAGGCAGCACAACTCAGACTGACTGACTGCAACCGAGTGATGCTGGATGACACCAGAGGAGGATGCAGTGGCCTCACAATAACTGACTTCTGGCCCTCTATAAAGGAAAAAGATTTCTTGGCAGACATCCTACCTACAATATTTAAAATTTGAAAATAGTCTTTATTGCTTTTTAATTGAGATGAAGGTGGGAGTATGTTTTCTTTGGATCTTGCTTCAAAGTAGATGATCAGTGTTGCTGAAAATAAAGAGTCTTGTTTAGGCCTCTTCTGATCTTACCCGCTAAGCAAAATAAACTCACATGGGAGCATCCCCCTCCATTCATGCTCTCAATGCATGTCACTTCCCCTGTAGGTTTATTTGAAAAATAAGAAATGCCAGGCTTCAGTCTGCAGGGAGTAATTGCCCATTCTTAGGAGTTTCAGGTATTCAGCAACCCTCTCCAAACTGCCCTTTTCGCCCCGCACAGTCAAAACAGAAAGACAATATCCAGGCGCCATTGTCTTCAAGCTGTTTATTTCTACACCTTCATGCTTACAAGAAGCCGCCTTGGAGGCCACTAGTTAAATACAGGACATAACATACAGAAGCTCTCATATGAATCCTCCCCCAACCCAATGTTTTTCCTGTCTAAGGGAGAAAAGAAATTAATTGATGGGGAGTTAAAATGATGATCTTTTCCTGGCCTTGGTATCTGCATCAACTTTATCTGATGCAAGTAGATTGAAAATGGGAATAATGTGTTATAACACTGATAGGGAACTTTCAAATTCATTGTTCCTCAATTGTTTTCTGTAATTAGAAATAAAGCATTCAAGCTGATAGGGCAGGAAGTAGTCTTTTTTTCCTTGCTCTGAATACGAAAAACTGAATCTTCCAGGATAGGTTTTACCTTCTCCAAATTAAAACTCAGGATCAAGTGACTGACAGTGTCCCAAAGGCACTGCACATCTAGATACTAAACAAGAATAACAGGAGCACATCTGATGACCAGAATCTTTGCTCTACTTCTGAAGACCCCTCTAACTGCTTGTTCAGCAGCATTGGTTTCCTACAGCATAGGCTTCCCTTTTCAAAGACAGGGCACTGTGCTTCAAGAATCACCTGGATTCATCAAATAAAGATGGGAGGGACTTAAGGATAAATTTCCAGCTGATAGTCTACCACAGGATTGGAGTCACTGAGCCCCAGATACAGCCAGAAATGATCAGTAAGTGCATGCACATCATCAGTCTCGTGAGGAAAATGTTGGATACACTCCCGTTGCCTCCTGTTGCAGCACAGCTGAGCTCTCAGTACAGGTTTCTGTGTGAATCTGTACTTCATTTTACCAGAAACCAAGGACCCTGTATATCAGAGTGCTAATTAACTTCTCAGTCTAGTACAGGGTATGTTGTTAAATAACAACACAGGGTCTAGGAATATAGCCATTTAAAAAAATGTTACTGATGCACATTTTTAAATGCTAAAATTTCAAAACCTGAAAGTATTTGGCTGGAAACCATAATACCTCTGTCATGGAAGCCCTGCAGGACCTTCTGGGAGCTGTATTTCATGTATTTCACACTCTTGTTTTCCCCTGGGCATGATCCTAGGTTGGGCTAGATCTGCTGTGTTGCATGATCTTCTCTTGTTCTCTTCTCAGGCCTTGAGGTTGAAGTAAGAAGCAATAGATGACATATCTTGGGTACAGTAAGGCTTACGACTTTGTCCCAGGTTACATTTTCAGAAACAGTGAGGAAAACACAATCTAAACAAAGCTTCTCAAGACTTGATACCAAAATGATTTAAAAGAAAAAAAAAAAAATAGGGATAGTTTTAAATTGCTTAGACTTGCCCTAGAAAGATATATGGAACTGGATTACTCCAAGGGTCTGTTCTGGCTCTGGCACTACTTTTTATTTCTGTTAATGATTTTGGCAATAGAATAGGGATTACCCTTTTAAAGCCCAAGCTTGATACAAAAGTAATAAGATGGAACAGAGGGAATAATGATTGGATATTGTAATTAAGTTTAAAAACCCCAAACCACCAAAATTTGACCAATTTAAATCGTTATGAGAAAGAAAATTTGTGGCTTGCCTGGTTGCAAATCTGTATTGACAAATGTCAAATGTTTAGGCAGAAATAACCAACTGAAAAAAAAAAATAAAAAAAATCAAGAGATGGTGAATTACCAAGAACACAAAAGGTCTGCTGCAAACATTCTGGGGACTGCAGTGGACAAAAATCTGAAAGTCAGCCAACAGTCCCACCCTGCTGTGCAAAAAGCCAACTTGAAACAAAAAGAAGTGTCCTATGACAGCCTTTGAAAGAAAGTCTTCCAGTCTGTTCAGTAGTGGCAAGGTCTTAACTGGAATATGGTCTGCAGTTTCAGGCACTGAACTAAAGATACAGATAATTTGGGGAGATTTCTCTAAAAACAGTGATACTAATCAGAGGACTAAAAAACAAACAAACAAACAACTCAAAACCTCCCACTTCTTACATGAGGAAAAGGATTTTAAAACTAATATTAAATATTTAGAAGAAAAGCCTGAAGATCACGAGTCTTCAAAATAATGAGGGAAACAAAAATCTCCAATAGCCATAATTAAACAAATGCTGGAAAATATAACCTAAGAATATTTGAAGCTTTCATTGTTGCAGTTTCTTGGAAACAGATTGATAAATACATGTGAGGGCAGTGGAATGGGCTAGGCAAACCATTAGATGAAAATTACTTCTACTGTTACTTCTAAAAACTTACGATTCCATGTGTGCTGAGCACAGCACCCACACCAGAGCCACACAGGGCACATGAAGCCAGCATCTCCCATAGGACACTATGAGAGCATTTCAAAGTGGAATACTGTCTTTTAGTAAGGATGCTACGGCAAAGACACTTCAGTTTTTGGGCATTCTAGATTTTGACAAATGTAGTTAGAAATTTCTAAAGGAAGCAGACAATTTTTCTCTAGCTGGAAACTTTCTTTCTAATTAAGTCACAAATTCAACACAGAAAAGCATTTTTGAGGCAAACTTTCAACCACCTCCTTGTATTGGATAAGCATACTGGAAACATGAATTGTTAACTCTATAGTCTTCAGTCTTGATAGAAAGTAGAGGAAGGAAAAAGATGATAACATTCACACTGGAGAGGGTACATGTTCATGAAAAGCCATTACCTGTTTAACAATAATGCCGGAGGTCCAGAGCTTGAGAACAACCCAGGAAGGAACTGGGTAACACAGCAGGGAGAAACAGGATGCAAGGTTTTCACTTCAGCATCCTCTTTCCTCTCCCGAGCTTGGGGCTGGGAGGAGCCCCCAAGAATTCTCCCAGGGTCAATGCAGTTAAATGTATCACTGCTTTAGGCCTCAAGTGAAAACACCGATCTAGCAAATAAAATCCCACCTACTGTGATTCCCGGCACCTTTGTGATCCTTTGCTACTGCATTGTTGCTCTCCTGCCAAACAGGCTCAGCTCAGTGGCTCAGTTGGCACTTGGCAGTGAAGCATCACAAAACTTTGCTGTTTTAGCTATCTTTTTATCTAGTCCAATCCACAAAGAGCCTCGGCATTTGAAGTCTGTTATACAAATGGCAGGGCTGTATCCCCCTCTCCATTTCAGTGTTAATGGTGACCACACCTCTCTCTGCCCCTTGGATTCTCCTGCTTGCACTGGAGTCTGCCCTGGCAAGTTTTGTCACCCTTCCCAGATGGCACTCAGCACTGGGTGCAGTGCAAGGACCCCTGTAGCCTCCAAGAAAATTTCCAAATAGTCTTAATTTTAATTTTGGGGAGAAGAAAAAACAATCTAACAACAAAAAACAAGCAAGGAGCTTTGCTCTCATTCTGCTCTTCTTTCCTTCCTCATCCATGCACTGGCACTCCAAATTCCACAGCCCTGTATAATGGATCAGGAACATGGCAGAGGTACCACAGCACAGAGGCTCATACACCAGCTCCCCAACCCAAAAGAGAAAGGTGGCAACCACAAAAACTCCCCAAACCATGAAGGCTTAGTGCTGTGGCAGCTTTTCTACAAAACAGCAACTCCTGCAGGCAGTGTTGTAGTGAAAACTCAAAAGATAAAGGAGAAAAATCTCAGAAGTATTTACATCCTTCTTGTAAGATGTGCGGATTTTAACGGGCAGCAAGCACTCAACAGCCACATCAGTAAATACATTTAAGGCACCAAACTCACAGTGAAACTCCTTGTGATGCAGGAATACAGGACAAACAAATGTGGCTGAAGAGTTGAACCTGAGGTCTTCTATCCACAGGAAAGAGACAGCTAAATAAACCTAAATAACCTATTTAACTTTTTGTAAAGCCTATTTCTTTCTCTGCCATTTTCTCAAGACACACATACACACCCTGCAGAAGAGTAACTCCCTCTCACAACAAGATTGACCCCACCACACCTTTTGACCAAGCTCCAAGGTGATAGTGAAGCTGAGTTACAGCTGGGGTGGGTGAAGCTACAGGCATGTGTTGCTTAAACACTACACAAGGTGTTACTCCAATTACTGGTGGAGCCCACAGGGGGGTGAAAGGCAGCTCCCGACCTAGTGCAAAACGGCAGCCCCTTGATTTGGAGATTAAATTAGTGATTGGGTGTAGAGCAGAAGGGAAATAGGCTGGTGGGGGAGGGAGGACAACATGCTGGTGGGAAAGGAGCCCTCGCTTTTCCTGTCTGATCCTAGCACCTTGGCCTTGGCTCTGCAGCCCTGCCAGCCACAGAAAGTTTCTCTTTATCCCCTCTAGGCTAGAAAAGGCTTTTAGTTGCATGCAGCACTGATTTTTCTAAAAATGTCTCAAGCAAAGGCAAAAACAAACAAACAAAACAACCCATAAAAAATCCAAAACACAACAAACCAACCCAAAACACTGAAACCCCAGACAAACTTACGAGGTTTATAAGCAGTTCAAATCCTGGGTTATTCCTTCACTAATGGGGTTTGTCTGGTGTTACTGAGATCAGAGCCTGGCCACTGGTTACAGGGAACACAATGGAATTTGAAGCCTAATTAACAAAAGAAATCCCTCCACCTGTCTTTAACCAGCCCACGTGTTTCCAATTGGGCTTACAGCCACAAATGGATAAAATTGTGCTAAACAACTCTGAACACATGACAGAAAAATAGCCTCCTGAGTTATAAGCCAAATCCAGATGCTCAAGGGACCACAAGAATCAAAACAAGACCATGTTCAGGGACATGGATGAGGGGGAAAGGAAAGGGTAACTTTACTGAGGGAAAACCTTAATAGTCAGCAGTCCAGTTAGCTGTAAATGGCAGTTCTTAGCTGGTAAGATATTGGTGACTACCTCAGCATGGAGTCAGGGCAACAGGTTTCTCCCCCACCCCTTATCTCTAGCATCTGCAATTAGGACTCTTATAGAGTCTATTATGTGAAACCTGTGCCCTCCCAAGCAGCACAGCTGTCTTGTCCCTGCACATCGCTAGGCATTTCAGAGGAAAACATACAGGAAATGTCCAGAGTAACAACAGAGCCAAGTCAGGAACATTTTGCTCCTTGAAAGAAAAAGGTGTCTCTCACTTCAGAGAAAGATAAAAATCCACCAACTATCTGCTTTTATCCGAGGGCTGTGGTATGCACAAGAGCACTGTGTGTTGACTACCCAAGTGTAGCCTTTTAGACAGCTTTGGTGACAGATTGTAACAGGTCTGCTGGTACCTCCTGTGACCCTGAATCAAAGGGTTCACAGGCGTTACTGCTGGGCTGGAGTTATTCCACTTCTGCAGTTGAAATGTAAATGTCAGTAGCGAGTTACAACCTCTTTTCATCCTAAAACAAAACCTTTTATGCTTTCTCTGACAGTTACTAGCAGGCTGCTGCTGCTAATTGCTTAGCAATCTCCAAAACTCACAAAAATGCAAAGAAGAATTCAGATTAAATTTCAGGTTCTGTTGTATAAAAAGTGCTATCCAGATGGGTTATTTGCACCTAGCCCTTAGGTGCCCCCAGGGACCTGCTGTCTCCTGGATACAGGAGAATCAGTGATGCTCAACAGAAATAGTGATGTCTAGTGACAGTGCCCCAGCTCAGGGCACACAGATTAAATCAGGCTTGCTTTCAATGAAATGCCCTAAACTGAGCCTTCTGGAGTTTTCTAAATCACTGATGAACCAGAAATTTCAACTAGCCCTGGCTCACCGCTTTCTACCAGAAAGACAGATGACTGTCAGCCAGAACATCAGCCCTGGTGTTTGGGGACTCTCCAAATGCTGGAGCAGCCACTTCCATTTCAGACAGGGCCAGTTCTGAAGCTCACTCACAGCCTGCACAGACCACAGGGAGATGGTGGTGCTGCACTGTGTGGGTGCAGAGGATGGCTTCAAAGCCCCTGTACAGAATGTGTTCAGTCCCAAAAGAGTCTTGGGTAGCTTGGTATGAGAGAGAACCTTCTCTCCCTAACAGCCTGGGAGGGCAATGCAAATCCTGTGGTGAAGCTCATTAGAGAGGAAAAAAGTGCACTGTGGCACTGGCAACAGTCCTGGCCTAAGCAGTCCATGATCACTTGAGTTATCACTGGAATTTTTCTAGCTCTAATTTCTATTAAAAAAAATTAAAGTATGTTTTGCTAGTTTTAATATGCTGAAAGTCTACTGAATTTAACCCTTGTGATAGGTATTTCCTATAAAACCTATAGCCAAAAATCAACTTTAAAAGATGCATCTTCTGATAGCAAGTCACGTGTCTCTGCAAAGATGGAGTTAGATTACCGTGGAGATACACACTCCACCCTGCCTCAAACCCTGTGAATGCATGGGTCGGGAGGCAGCCAACCCACAGAAGGAATACAGCCCAAAGCTGAGTACAGGGGAGGTGAGGGATGGCAAAGGGATGGGTTATGCCTGGCCAAGTCCTTGAAAGTAACACTAACTACATGATCTGCCAGTTCTGCCAGGGGCAAGTTTGGGATGCAGCCAAGCTTCTCAGTACCCTCAGTGCACCGTGCCATGGAATCTCAAGCACGCTGTGCTGGTAATCAAGTGTCATGGGCACCGCCAGCAGTTCAGGCTGTTCAGCTCCTGCCCGCACCTCAAACTGAGGACAGGAATGCCAAGACTGCACCTACAAAGCCTACTTCTAAAAGGGATTATCAGCTCCAGCTTTCTCCCCACAAAGGCCCTCTGTGCCAGCAGGCCAGTCCAAGAGAGAGGGGCTGCTGAGCCTTGTTTCCTGCTGTAAAAGCAAAATGTGCATAGCTTTATGCTTTGCATAAAGCAGGGATATTAGTGATGTGTCCACCTTTAAATGCTGAATGCACTGCCTGGAGCTGGTCATTGTACTGGTTCTTAGTGCCTGCTTGGAAATCTAGAGGGAGAGGGGATCTGTCCTCTTCCACAGAGTGAAAAGGGGTCAGATAGGAAAAACAGGACTGCTTTTCTGAAGTTTTTCTGGGAGAAGTAAGGCTTCTCCCTTGAAAACATCAGTAGCTGTCCTTATAAAGATCAAAACAAGGCTGTATCTTCAAATCTCTCCTTCCTCCTTGCTGCTGCTGACCATTGTTCAGCCAAATCTAGAGCCAATGATGCCTGTCCCGCCCTTGGCCACAGCTCCATGACTTAGTCATAGATGCAGATGGGAACACACCTCCCTGCTAGCAGAAGGAAGCTGGTTTAGAAAGAAAGGTTTCCTGAGAAAACATGAGTTATTGTGAAATTTCTAGGGTCTCCTGACCAAGCATATAGCACCAACTCTGTAGGAACAGAATGGGCTTTTTCTAGAATTTATCATTCTGTTCAGTTACTAGTGTCTGGAGTCCACTTAAGGAAAACCAAAACCCAAAAAAACCCTAAAAAACAAAAACAAAAACCAAAAAACCCACAAAAAAACCCAAACAAAAAACAAACACAAAAAACAAACAAAAAAACCACGAAAAACCACAACCAAAACCAACACAAAAAAACCCAAAACCAAACAGACAAACAAAACCTAAAAAAAGTAAAAAAAAAAAAAACCCAAACAAAAAACCTGACCCCCCACAAAAAAAAACCCAAAACAAACAAAAAAACTCAAACCAAAACAAAAAACACCAACAAAAAAACCCAAAAAAACCCCAAGCAAGCAAGACCCGAAAGAAATCCCAGCCAGCTTGTTCCGTTTTATATGGAAACAGACTACCAGGATGATTTTCTTTTACATTAAGAAAAAGATGCATTTCAAACCTCCACGCTTTTTGCATTAATTGAAATCTTCTATGCAGCTTGCAGTGTGCATGGGGGGAGATCATCAGCAAAATAGTTTATCAAGTCTGTTTTAAACATTGCAGAGATGGAAGCATTACCCCAAAGTACTCAATCCAAACAGACCTGACTTTTGCTTCACATACAAATCACATTAAAGCTCAAGTTCATGTCTGGCTAAAAGGAGAAACAAACAAAAATTGGAAATGGAGAAGGGGATGGCTTTGAAAAATCTTAGACTAGGATTTTCAAAGTTACAGTGTAACATGGTTCAGATGCACCATAACTACCTCAATTCCCTAGCAGGCTGTGAATAACTTCAAAGTTAAATTCTTATACTTGGATATTTCCTTTAGTCGACCCAGGTTTGTTCTTTCACGGTGAAAGGAGAGGTGAAAAGAGTGTTCCGTGCTTTCTGCTCAGACAGAGCTCTGCAGGCTTCACTGCCTAAGCTTGCAGTGGCCATCATCACTGCTGCCTTCTCTCACACCCTCATCTCAAGCCCCCCTGAACGCCCTTTGTTTGCCTTGCTGCTGACAGAGATTATACAGATCACTTGGGAGAGGACAGTAAATCACAACTATATGACAAGCTGCTTCTGACAACAGGTCCCTCTTGTCCTGTTTCTGGAACCTTTTGGACTTTGTTTTATGTGTTTTTGTGGTCTGAAATATTCTATAAATCTCTCTGAACCTTTCAGAGCCTCCCTTTGTATCTCACTCACACAGTTCTGCAATTACCTGTTGGACTGGGAAGGTCCAGACCTGACAACCCACTTTTAGCCCAGCTACAGTTACTGTATCATCTCACTAGCCAGCTCCTCATTAATTTTCCATATTAAATTTTTATGAACAAAAAATATTTGAGCAGCTATAGAAAATGCATAAAGAGCAGTTGCATAAAACCTTGAGCTCAACACCTTTCCATCTGCAAAAACATCCTTATAATTCCTGTTATTTTAAAAAAGTTCTTCCTCAAAGAAATACAAACACATTAAAACATGAGAGCTCTGCGAGGGAACCTTGCAGAAGTCAAGGACTGAGGCTTTCGCATTTTCACTGTAATTCAGTCTCATTCTGCCCCAGTTTTCTTCTCCATGACACAGGAATAATAGCAGGGCACATTCTCCTTGGTAAAACATATCTTTTTGACAGTTTTGTTTTTCCATGAAGGAAACACACCAGTGCTTTAGCTGTTGGTCCGCAGAGTTTACCCCCAAGTCAAGGACCTTTCCATTTCCTGTGCTCTGCCAGTGAAGAGGTGCACAAGAAGATAGGAGGAAGCAAGGCAGGGACAGCTGACTTAAACTGGCCAAAGGGATATTCCCCACCATTTACATCATGCCCAGTATATACACTGGGGGAAGCCAGCCAGGAAAGGCCGATTGCTGTGGGGAAGGAATGGGTACCAGTCAATGGATGGTGGGCAATTTTGTCGTGCATCACTTGTCTTTCTTGGGGCTTACTCCTCAGCCTGTTATCTCCCTGTTCACTGCAATTATTATAATTAAATTTTAATCTATTTCACTTGTTAATCTGCTCTTGTCTCAACCCACAGGTTTCTTTTTTTAAATTTTTCTCCCCATACTATCGGGGGATGGAGAGGAGCGTGAGAGAGCAGCTCTGCAGTGTTGAATTGCCACCTGGGTTTAAATCACAATTCTACCCTAAAAAATCCCTGAAAGCTACCCTCAATTCCACCCAAGGAATATTTGAGAAATATTGTTATCAATACTTACATATACATTTCAGAACCACGACTGTAAGCTAATTTCATTACAATATTTACTCTTTAACAATCTTTGAAATAGATGAAACATATGGTTTACATATGATTCACATCCTTAAAAGACATATGTAATGTCAATCATTTGAAAAAGTCTTATCCAATTCCATAACATTGAGCAGTACATTAGTAACATATGTTTTTTAATTTTTTCTTCTGCATTAATCACATAAGAAAATGCATGAACATAGTCTTAAGAAAGGGAATAAAATCTCATGAGATTAAAAATCCAAGGTAACCAGAAAGCAGTGAGTCCAAAGAGTGAAAAAGGACTTATAAGTCTAAAGAACCAAAACTGACAAGTTGTAAAGTGCTTTCAGTTGAAAACAGAAAAAACCTTGCAACATAGGAAAGGCATTTTGTTCCTGAATAAAAACAGTTAGACTCCAATTCACAGTGGCTTCTGTCTTTCCTTATAAAGGGTTTAATTTTAAAATAATTCTAAAATAGGCTGTGCAGACATCTAATATACTGGCAGGACAAACACTTCTATGGAAGAGCAGTACCTCCTATAGAGCTACCTCTACAGACAGAAGTCCTCCACAAGCATGTGGATCAACTCAGCAGCAACTCCACTGCACACACGTGGAACTCTTGAGCTAAAGAGAAGAGCTTAAATCCCTGAATTCTGTTTAAATCAATAAACACTATATCTGTATTTATAGTTCTATGATGCTCTTCAAAAAACTTACCTGTGAAACAAACACTAATAACACCCCCCCCAAAAAAAAACCCCAACCAGTTCTATGGCCCAGCAAGTTTTTTTAGATGCAGTATTTTCTAAAACAATGCTTTCTTTCTCCCCCTGCAATAAATAATTCAAAGCTGTCATCCTTGCATCGGAAGTCTGCTTATCTCAGAAGTTTTATGTATATAAAAAAATCACTATGCAAAGTGAATTAAAGAAGTGATGCCACTTTAGCTGAGGGTTGTGAAGTTACAGATAAAATGGCACTATGGCTTCTATGGACTGACTTTTCTGAGGCTTGCTACATTGTAAGAGCATTGCATTTAGGCCTGGAGTGGCACTGGTGAACCCTGAGTTCTCTGAGAAGTAAGCTTCCACAGAGCTATTTGCTAGCAGAGTTGAGCCCACAGATAATTATCGCTTGGGCAGGTGCCATCCACATTTTGGCCATTAAAACAGCTCAAGTAACAGCATATGCTGCTGGCAGAGGGCCCTGAAGGGTGAGAGGGACAGCACCATTGAACTAATCACCTTTAAAATCTTAGCTGAAAGCTTGCTATGCTGTATCCAAAATGTGGGGCTCTGCACTGGCACACTTCTGCAGACACCCATCTCCCCAGCTGAAAATATATTCGTCCCTTAGAGCAATGCTGAGCCTCAGCCCTGCCTACAAGTGCTCTGCTGTCTGGTGAGATAGGAAGGTTTAGGGCTGCTCTACTGGAGCAATCCCTCTTCACACCATGTATTCTAGATGTTACATTGAAATAAAACAGCTGTGAAAGCTCCCTATTCACAGGACAGTGGTGTGAAGTCTTTGCTGCTAATTACTATTTCTTTAATAGAACCATGCTGGCTGAAAATCCCCTGAACTTGAGAGCCAGGAAGCCACAGCTTTCTTTGCCAGAGGAGTTGTACAGAGGAAGAAATGTGCCTGAACAGAACAGCTCCTACACTCTCCAGGGGTGGCCTGGAGCTCTATCACCTGAATAAAAGGGCAGCATGGCTGGCATAAACCTTTGAGACCACAAGCTCCTCCTCTGGTTTTAAAAGCTCAGTCTTCTGAAAGGTTGGCCTACAGGTGTTCAAATCTTAACCACGGTGTGCTGTAAGTGCACAGTGGGCATGGTGAGGGCAGCAACAGGATCACTCCTTAGTCTCACAGTTGTCCCCACAATGGCTGGCAAAAGGAACACTTCTTTCCATAGCCATCATTGACAGCAGCTGCAGTCATGCAAGGGTCATTTGTCCCAGAGTCCGATTCCCAGCACCAGCCTCTCTCTACTATTCCAGCTCTATCCTAGTGTTAGCTCTTTGTTCTGCATCATATCCACAGCTGTAAAACAGGGAAATTCAGGTCCTACATTTCTCAGGCTCCAGGACCCACCAATCCAGGGACCCAGGGATACTTCAGCATTTAATGAACTGCCTTCTCTTTTGACAGACATGTCTGAAGACAGGACAGTTTTGACTACGGCAAAGATACTCTACATATGCTTTTGATTAGGATCCACCCCATCCCCATATATTCCCTGCACTGCTTTATGCAATGTTACACAGGGTCAGCTTCTAGATCTATGTGTAACATGACATAATTGTCAGTGACAAGGTGCAAAGCCCCAGGCCAGCAGAGAAAGG
Source organism: Pardalotus punctatus (assembly GCA_013400915.1). Lineage (NCBI taxonomy): Eukaryota > Metazoa > Chordata > Aves > Passeriformes > Pardalotidae > Pardalotus > Pardalotus punctatus. Next base: position 1,016,461 of record VZTX01028410.1, read on the forward strand.
GAGGCCCATGCTTCTCAGATTGGGTGTCCCCAGACAGCTGCTCACTTGTCACCTAGGTGACATGTGAATAACATGTCAAGTTTCTGCCTGTTGCAGAGTTTTGACTTCACCTTTATAAACTGTTCTTTCTTTACTAGCCAGGATGGCCACAAGGCATTTCCAAGAGATGTGTCCATGTCACTATTGCTCTGATGCTCAAAATCAGCTGGGTGTGTGGAGGAGCACGTGAAACCTGAAGGTGCTCCAGGATGTGGCAGTCACTAACAAACAAATTTGCTGGTACCTACGAGCCACAATGGGGGAGCTGCTAAGGGTCAGTGTCAGTCCAGTGCTGATGGTTACACTGAGAGAGGCTGTGGGTTTTCTTGTTTCCTGCAGATACATGCAGATTAAGGCTCAAACACTCTCCATGGGAAAAGGAAGTAGCCACAGAGCTCTTATCCTGCAGATAAGGCTGGGATCCCTCTCCCACTGAAACCACAAGCAGCTCAGTGTTGGCCTCTGGAGATGCTGGGGTACAACTTTTTCTGTTGCACATTGAGTACCCTCCTGTCTGCCTTGGCAGCTGTGCCTGAGCTTGCTTTTCCTTCCAGGTCTGTCGAGAGAGGCTGAACCACAAACAAGCTTCAAACTTTACCTAAGATTTCATGGGCTGAGTTAGTCTTTAGAAAGGGCATGGTGGAAGTGCTCCCTAACTGCAGGCACAGTCACATTAGCCATGAATGATCCAGGACAGCCTTGGTACCACCTTAAGATGTACCAGCTGTATTTGACTAAGGAAAATGTGCATTACATGACCTCTGACATACATGTGCTTGCCTTCTCAATTTCTATCCCACAGATGGGAAATCTGAGGCACCAAATAAATTCTGGGACTTCTTGTAGGCTCTCCAGAGAGCTGAGAAATGCATCTGCCTTTACAGACCCTGTACATTGCCAATGCTACCTCTACCAACTGCACACACCAAAGCCAGAAACCACAGGTGACCTGTAGAATGAAAGTGCTAAAAATGAACTCATTCCAGAGCAGGAAGGGGACAAGGCCAGTCTGCAGAATGAGTTCAAGAGAGTTATTGGAGGGAGGAATAACACAAGGGACTGAAGCAGGTGATCTGTCTCCAACTGGGCCACTTTTCAACAAGGAGTATCTCTGCAGCAGAGAAGATTTTCCCTTTCTTTTCTCTGCTGTGGTGCTCAGCTGCCCCTGCATTTTGCAGGTGCACTCAGCTGAGACTCATCCCAGAGCCCTGCATTCAGAGTACATAAAAGCTCCTGCCTCCCCCTGTGCCTGTGTGTCACAACAGTGTCAGCCCATGCCACCGATCAGAAGTGAACTGCAGCAGGGCTATTGCAAAGCCCCCAGCACGGCTCTGGCCCTCCAGGCACTGAAAGGAGCTTCAAAAACATGACTGAATGAGGTATTTCTACAGGAAAGCAAAAATTCAATGCAGGCTTTATAGCTTAACATTTGCAATATTTTACCTGCAAAATAGGGTTTTTGAAAGAGTACATTTGACTGCTCAAAACGATTTCTTTAAACTTGTCCAGGCTGAAACGCTTCTTCTAGTCTTACACAAGAAAAAACAGAATCATAATTTGGCCTGTAGCCTTTCCCCCAGGACTAGCTGGGCTTCCTGCTGTACATCTGTAAAATAGACTGTAACATAGGGGCATTTGGATCTCCTGTAACCCACCACCTGGTAGCTGCTGAAATCACCTTGTTTCCTTACGTTTACTGCTTGCCTTTTTAAAAATTTTTTAAAGAATTTGGTCATCTAGTCAGATTATGTGGTTCAGAATTTCTTAGCAGTGAAAAAAAAAGCTGCTAAAATGCTCTTGGCCATGTTCTGTCGGACTAAATCCAAACCTCAACAGTTTTCAACAAGTCTCTGTGAACACATTCAACTGATATGAAATCAAACAGACAAGGACGTTTTGCTGGAGCCAGTCGATTTTGCTGAGGGTAAATCACACCCAGCTCTAACCCACGGCCACACTCTGCAGCCAGCACAGCTATTTCAGTCACATAACCAAGCACACACACACAACTGCCTTCTCTCGTGTTAGGCTGTCCAGTGATGGTCTTTTATAAAATCTTGGTTGCACATCAGCTTCCTCCAGGAAAGAAAAGGCCATGTGCTGGATCATAAACTGTCTAAGGGCAACTTTCATATGGGACTTACACTTTTTGAGGGAGCTTTCGTCTTTGTTTTTAAGGAAAAAGGTGACTGATCTGCTAAACCAGGAAACAGTAATTTTAAGTTATTAAATGGTTAGGAGAGAAGCTAAGCTTCTTCTAGCATGTAACATGCCTCTCTGAAACATTCAACATGTTATACATCACCTTACCCACCTGGAATTTACCTGAAAATAGCTATCTTTTGCATAAGATAAGAAGCAGACTCACTTTTCTGAGGATAGGTACACAGCCTACACACAGATACATAGGTAAGAGGAGAGGGACTACATGTGTGTTACATACAGACCAAAGAAGAGGGGAGGCACACGGGGCAGAGCAGGGTACTGGGGGTCAGGGTAGGAGAAACACTGACAGCACAGATGGGTTTGGGACATGGCCGGTGCATTACAAATGCAATGTTCTTGTAAACAGAGTATCTAAATCAGTATCTTTTCTCCTGTGCATACACCATAAGCAGCTCCTTCCTACCTGGCTCCATCCCCCACAAAGGCCACGCAGAACATTTGGATCAAAGCAAACATATCACATGGCAAAGCAAGGGAGCCAGCCTGTCAGCAGGAGCTCACCAGCCCCTCACCCCTTAAGAACGCCAGGATCCTGCTTCCTGCCATCCCCCAACAGCTCACAGAAACAGCCACTGCACAATCCCAAGCCCCCTGCAGAAGCACACACCTTGCCAAGAAGTCTTCACAAGTCCCCAGGTTGAGCAGAGGGGGCAGGTCCCAGCAGGAAGGGTTACCCCATCCAAAGACCTACAGATGGAGAAGAGCAGACTAGAAGGGCACGTGGATGTGCTTGGGGCTGTAGGTCTGGGACAACCCCTCCCCACAGAGCCCCCTGTGCCGAGGGCAGGGGAAGGGCCCCTTTTCACCATGTGTGTGGGCTGAGCCGGGCATGGAGACCCCCCAGCTGCCACCGGCCTGCAGACACACAGCCCGCACAGCTAGTCCTCTGCTGAGGGCAATTAAATTCCTCATTAGCTGTAATTAGCAGGCACCTGACACCCCTCAACAGAAGCCCTGCAGCAGAGAGGCCTCTCCCTGGCAGGAGAGGGCCAGTAGGAAGTCACTTTTTGTGTGTTGTTTTATGAGCTCTGGTATGTCCGAGCTCCCTTCGCCTGTGCTGGAGCCTTACTAGAGGCAGCGCCTGTGAGCAGGAGCCTGGTACCATCTCACCACTCAGCTGGGGACCCCTGCGGATTTCGGCAGGGTGTGGTTCAGACCTTCCCTGAACAGGCTGGGAACAACAGCCAGGCAGAGCCTCACGCTGAGCTGCAGCCACCAGCACAAGCTGCTCTGGGGCCTGGGGACTGCGTGCTGCTGACAGGACTGAGAGCAGCTCCCATTCCTTATCCCACCCCTCCTGCTCGGTGCCTCTGTCCTCTGCAAACACACAAACATACAAACCACGGTCTGCAGAACTCCCCTGGACGAGATCTCTTCCCAACCACTCCATACAGGCAAATCTTCCAAGTAGTAGGAACTTCACCTCATATTCCCAAGGTGGATATAAGGTTACCGGGGAGACCTGCCTATACCCTTGTGTCAGACGCATTATCTATTGCACTGCTGGTCCTCAGCAAGCCAAGTGCATCAGGCAATACAATTTTTCCAACTTCACAGTCAGATGGAAAAGGGTTCCTAACTGGGCCACTGACCATTTGGTACAACTTACTTGCTTCAGCATTTTTGGATGTCAAACCGCTCTGTCTTTATAAGGCTGTTAATGCATGTGATCCAAAGGACCTTAATTATTTTCAAGACAAAATTATCCTATGAATAAGGGAAACCAAGAGGCAGTAAAAAATCAAAAGAGAAGAAAAACTTGCAAGTGCATACTCTTGTGCACTTCGAATTGGTTTTGCATGGGGCTTTGCTAACTGGATACAAGGCTATGGGCTGATGCTCTTCAATTCCCAGCCAGTGTTGTGCTGTCTCTCCATGATGTCCGTGCTCTCACCAGGCTGGTGCTGCTGCCTGAGCGAACGCACTGCGACACAGGCAGGAGAAGATGGCAGGGCAGACTGTCACTGGGGGGTGTGCCAGATCTGCTTGGACAATTTTTCTTTGAATAGCCACTAAGACAAATGTTCACTCTGCTTTTTGCAGTGGAAGGGTTTTGGATCCTCTTAAAAGCCTTTCCCAATCAGCCACCAAACTGTTTATTGTATGTCCACATCCTTTGATTAGTTCTTAAGCACCTGGCCTTCGCTTTGCAGCACATGAGCTTCCTACAAGCCTTAATGCATTTATCTTCACAGATAAATGTGAGGGAAGAGCTACAAACTCCCTTGGACAGAGCAGATCTTTTAATGCACATCTCTTAAATCCTAGGCTAGCCATTAAATCCCTCCAATGTTTAGTGGTCTCTGACTGGTTCTTTAGGTCATTCATTATTTATAGTACGTGTCTGGCTGTATGGTATTTCATTACTGCTGGAGGAGGATGGCAAACACAGAGTCAGGAATCTATGTCCTCCTTAGCCTCAGAGATACTGCAGGACTTCAGACTCCTTGGAGTTAATCCCATGCTCTTTTAACTAATTTGTAAACTTGGTCTTTATAGGAGGAGAAAGGATCCATCAATGTAATGTACAGGTCCTTTATTTTCAGTTTGTCATTTTGAGTCTGCAAGCTGAATGTAGAGAAAAGCTCATAGAAAGCAATGTACTATTAAAAATATCATTATTTCTAGTTCATATATTGTCTCCAGCAATGGTTCTTGCTGCAACTTTGCAAGAGTAAAAAGCCCTTCACAACTGGATAAGTTCTTCCCATGAAGCACCTACCAGCAAGGCTCCACTATCTATCTTAATGTGATACGTAGCCTCAGTTCTCCAAGTGCTGTAGTGCAAAGCAATCAAAACCTCTTGGGTATTGGTTTTTTTTGGAGTGTGTATCTTTCCACTGTGACCTCTCTAATGTTTCAGTTTCTTTAAATGTAAGCCCCATATTAAAATGTCCACAACAAAGGCTTGGAAAGGGAGGAAATATCTTTTATTAGACTAAATGACATAGCTGGAGAAACTAGACAAGCCTTCAGTTAGTGAAGATTAATAAAAGATCCTACTTTTCTCTGGCACCCCTGCTTTTCTTGTAGCCTTAAACTACCTCATCTTCAGCAATTACAGTGCCACAAAGAAAGCATAGAAATCTTAGAAAGGCTGAACATCTAATCTGTACTGCCACAAAACATCGTTATTATGAGGACTGTGCTGCCTGGGCTGGTTTGTTGTTGTAGGATAGCTCTCCAGTACTAGGCAGCTCCTATTTCTTAAACATAAATCACCACTAAAACTATTTGTTTGAGTTCAAAACCAACAATGGTGTACTCAAATTGCAATAAATTTGTTGTGTAGGGTAGCACAGAGAAACACCAAAAACTGCATTAAGTCAAGGGAAATACAGTAAATATTTTGATAAGCTGTTGTCAGAGCACAATGCAGCTATTTTTAAGCTATAGCTTCAGTCTTTGGCTACAGATACTGGGTGAGCTCCCTTTACATCTTCCTGATTTGTCTTCTCAGGCTTCAAAAGATAGAGCTGGAGTAACACATACTCCCACCTTCAGGCAAGCTTTGAGAAACAGCTGCCCAGGGTGTACCTGAGCTGAGACACTGCAGTTCTCTTTCCCAGCAGCTAATGCAGCACCTGGGGGAAAACCTAATGCCAAAATATCACATGTACAGAGAAAAAACATTTCAGGAAAGCATCACTCCTAAAGAGAATAAGGCAGACTGTAAATCTATCCAGCTCAGCCTCTCCTACAGCTGGGAAGGTCTCTCACTTCAGATTCCCTCCATCTGTCTTTTCAGCATTGATCCATCACCAAAGAAAGCTGCTGACAGACGGCCCCCATTCACACAACCATGCAGGAAATCCCAATAACCAATTATCACTGTGCAGGAATTCATCTCACAGACAGGCATCCCTGCCTACCAATGCCTGAAGCTTAATACACCCAAGTCCCAGCAACACTGTAGCAGCATTTTAAAAATTTAATTTTAAACAAAATTTCAAAAATCAGCAGCATCATGAGACATGCTCTACCTTGTTCAGTAATGCTAGTAGCAGCTGCTTCTGCCAAAGGGGTGGGAATGGTTTGTTCTTTTCCCTAGAAAAAACCCCACACTCCAGAGAAGGTCACAAAGTTTTGATCAAGAGTAGATCTGCCCTGTGTCCTTCTTGCCCAATATCTTATTCCCAAGAGCAGTGTGGACCTGGTAAGCAGCTGTGAGATAATCCCCCAGTAGATCACACTCAGTAATTGGGATTTCTCTACCTGCTCCCATAACCATCCCAGCAGACTTGCATGAATCCAGCCCTGTCCACTGCAGCTGCCCTGATACCAGTGCAAGGGAGCACATCCTGCCCTTTGTGTTCCCTCATAGCAAGGGAAAAAAGTTTGCCAGTACAAAAGACATCACATACTTGACACCAAGGCTGAGTTGATGTAACTACTTTGGCTTAAACACAAAATTACATCTTTACAGAACTATACTGACCAAATGTCTATGAAGAGACCTGGACACATAGAATATCTTGATGAAAAACTATGTCTAATAGTACAATGAGTAAAAAAATTATATTCTGGGTTAATTATTTACATACTGGCCCAAACCCCACATCTTTAGACCTGTTAAGGAAAGAATATTTATTTTACAGTTAAAGAAAGATACCAGGAGATACAATAAGCTATTTCAGACATTAAATGAAAGCATTCCTGAATGCTGAAAACCATTGTGTACAGAAAGGGCACAGAGAAGGAGCCTTTGAGAGTCCTGAATAAGAAAATAAATCTCTCCATATTTGCCTTGGAGAGTCTTTTTTTTGATGTCAGCTCAACTTTTCTTTGAAACCTTACCAGCAAGTTGCATACTGCAAAAGGGAAAGAGAGATGTTTATTTATCAGCAGAGAATCGCAAACCACTCTCTGCCCAGGATGGTCTCTGTCCTCTTTACAACTGCTGAGGTGGCAAATACATCTCCTAAACCTGGACAATGGTATTGCCTGGGATAAGAAGCCCCAGCAGCAGTTTGCAAACCCCATTTGTATCCGGGGCACCCAGAGGGACAGTGTGAAAACATTCACAGCAAAGGGTGAAATGGCTTGAAATCGCATTTTTCATAATCTATTCGTTATTAATATAGAAATATATTTTTTATTCCTGTTCCCTCACCCAGGATGGTAGGAAAAATCACCATGTTTCCTGAATAAGTGAGTGGAAAAGAGACCATTTTGACTTAAAAAGTAGTTTGTAATGCAAAGCTAAAAAGGTAAGATTTTCTCATGTATACTTTCAGTGTAAAAGCAGCCTTCCTGTTAAATTCCTTGTTAATTTCATCATGTAAGACACACCTAACAAAAAAAAAAACTGAAAAACATTGTAAACCTCTTGATTATCAGGAGGCTACAGCCTGTTACAAGGTCAGTATTTCCTCAGTCCCTAGCTGGAGCCCATACCACCTTCATCATATGTGAACCTTGCAGAGAAATGAATGCTCTCCACAGTGGGCTCTTCTCTGGGGCCTGATGCCATGAGTGCAGGACAATGAGTGGATGGTTTGTGCTGCCAACACCTGGTGGTGGGACAGGGTCTGGAATCTCACACAGGCTGTTCTCAGACAGCAAATAATCTCCAGCATGAGCTGGATTTTGGCTGGCTCCTAGAAAGAAAAAAATTTATATGCTTGGTTACTGTGTTTGGATTTTCTTCAAATGCGTCTTCATGGGCAGTGGATATGTTTCGACATGGATGCATTAACTGTCTCCCTCCTCACGGGGACTAGAATGCCTGAATGTATAATTTTCCTTCTACCCTGAAAATGTAATTTCCTATTGCCACCAGTGCCAGCAATTTTTGCTAATGCTTTAAAGAGAGCCTTTCCCCTTTTGCACATCACTATGTTCTTCACAATCATTCCCAGTTAATGGCTGTCTGTAGAAGATGGGGAAACTCAACCAGCTGGTGGATCAAGGCCATTGAGAGTTGCCCAGCACACAGGAAGCTCTGGGTGCTGTTCCTGGGGTTACACATGGGGCAGTGCAGTGATGTGGCTGGAGAAGCAAAGGACACAGCCACAGCCTGGGATACAAGCATGTGTGGACTCATGGGCTGAAGCAGAGGCTGCAGCCCATTGCACCATTTGTACACCATGGGAGAGAAAATCCCATCACTTCAGCAGTTGCCTTCAGACAGATCCTCTGTGCTGAAGCAGTGCTTTCTCTGCCAGGAATGTCCTGATGCATTTTCCCCACCAATCCTTGGTGCCTTCAGCCAGCTCCTTGTTTTCAGAGATAGGTTTCAGGAAACCAAGATGCCCAGCTTAAAATCTTAAACTGTTTTGTGCAGGTGATCTATAAAATGCAAACTAAATACATGTCCCCTAAAATGAACTATTAATACTGATACTGATCCAGGCTCTGAGCAAATAATTGAATATACTTCTACTATTTGGATGGCTAAATATTTCCAATTAAGAACATTATGAGCAATGCATAATATGTTTGCTTTGGAGGAAGGCTTAGGGATTTAAAGCTCATGTTAGAAACATTAGCTGCTGTCACTAATGTGACTTGCTGACTTGAGTGTTTATTTTTTTTGATTTTTCCCCCATTCCCTCCAATTTTTCAATTAAAACTTAATCGCCTGCCCACTTACTCACTGCAGACGTGATAGGGAGATTATAAGTTGTCATAAAAACCTTCTTTGGTCTCACATTTCTGTCTGGCAACACAGAGAAAAGGTCAGTTCTAGTGTTGGCCTACACACTAAGCCACACTTGTGTCTTAAGCCCTTGCCTTAGGAATGTTCATTCGGTGTTGGATGGTGTGTTCATGTTGCTTCAACTTTGAGTGTCCTCTAGTGAGCTGCATTGCCATGTCATCAGCAGAAATCAGGAGTCAGCTCCTGGGTGACATATTTCTTGTACATTCCTCTGAATTTGGTATGTTGATCTGATTTTATGGCTTATTTCCATATGTTGAATTAAACTAGGGTTGTCTCTGCATTTGCGATATGAACAAAGAACAGCAGATCTGTGTCCCAGCTGGGCAGCTGTCCAGTGGAGACAAATTTCTGCAAAAATCATTACCTTGAAAAGCAGGCTGAGTAGGGACAGCACAACATTTTACCAGCTAGAAGACCACAACAGCCTTGTGCTAGTGCATTCATTTCCTTAAATAAGCCTGTAGCCCTAAAATGGTCAAAGACTTGTTTAAGCTTGTAACCAGAGCAGTGGCTGGAGGGAAGCTGTAAAGGGAGTTTGTGTATATGTACAACGATAGCAGCAAGAGAAGAGATTAGATAAATACAAGATCATTTACAGCACCATGTGCATCACAAGCCTCCTCTGGCAGGAGATGTATTGTATCCACTCCAAAACAATTAGCTGACCTGACAAGCAGAGAATATTCACGGGGGGTAGGTAGCAAGGGTGATTTGCACTGAGACCTCTAGGCTATCAGAAGAGCAGAGGCCAGGGTTTCTCTGGACACTTTTATGGCCAGCTGTTTATTTTTAAGATTAATTTATTTTTCCTGGTGGGTGTGGTGCTGTAGCATGCTACAAGAGATATTGTGAGTGTCATCTTTACTGGAAGAACCAGGGAGAAAATTTTGACTTCCCTGGTTTACCAAGTGGGGTGGAGGTCAACAGCTTGGATGGACCTTGGGCAGACAGAGCGAGGAAACATTGCAGAGATCCTCTCATAGGCGCATGGGGCATGAGTTGCCGTCGCCAAGCAGGCATTCACTTCTCCTGCCTCCAAAAGGGAGCATAAAGCCTCCTGGAATAATATTTTCACTCCATAGCGCTGTAAGTGAAGAGAATCATACACTTACAAGGACTTTTTCCACCTATATGCTGAACATTGAAACTGTCTCAAGGCTTTTCTGTAATATAGGGAAAATCCCTAATTCTCCTTTCATCTGTAATTTTGGGGGTGGCAGATTTTGCAGATGCAGCAGAGTCAGTCCTGAGACAGAAATGTAAGGAACTGCTGGGGCTCTAAGACCCCAGGATTTGTTTTAGAATAACTCTTTGCTCCTTAAACTGTCACCTACTTTGTATAATCCCAGATGCAGCCATACTGAACTCTTGCCATTCTCACTGGCTGGAACTGCCACATACCTGGGAAAACCCCACGCAACAACCAACTACCCAAACTATACCACAAAGGAGCAGGGTGAGGGACAGAGCCTGGGGAGTCTGCAGTGCCCTGGAGAAGGTCACAGATCTGCTGACAGAGTCGTGGAGTCCTGGTGTCCACTGCCCAGGCATAGTCCTTCTCATGGTCCTGGTTAGCTGCTGGCTGGGCTGGAGGAGGGGGAAAGCCAGCATTTACCTGAACTACAGATTCATGAACACAGCTGCTCTGTATCTTTGTGAAAAATACTCCTTGACATCCCTTTTAGCAGACTGTTTTCATCTGGATCCTTTTGGCAATTCCAAGGGTTGCCCAGATAGCCAGATGAAAAATGTTTGCAACCACTTCCCATATCTGATTGGTTTTCCTCATCTGAGTCTGATCTCTTGGAGCCCATGGCATTGTGCCTATTTCTGATTGGGAGGCTGGAATATTTTTAAAAGGAGAGAAGTAAGCTGCAGATAAAAATAATATAACCTTTCTGCCAGGTGGTGTTAGCAGCAGGAACAGGCAGAATGACAGTGTCTAGGGTTTCCATTTAATATAACTAAAATAAATGGTTCTAGCCTCCACCTAATACCTTGCCCTCTAGAGTTTTAGGAATGCAGACTGTAAATCCCTGATCACCTTTAATTCCTGTTATTTTCTGAGCCCAAAGTTTATATTATTCATCAACTGACTGAACTAAAATCCTTCTGAGAACTCCAGGCTTCTTGATAAAATCCCCCTAGACCTCACCTATCAAATAGTCCAGGGAACTTTTAAAGCCTGGTGGTATCCAGCAGCAATTCTGCAGTGTTTGAGGCCTTACTTCCATGGAGGACACCATGAACAGATATCCATCCCTGAGAAGGCATCACCAGAAAAAGAAGTTCTACTTGAGAACCAGAAAGTCTCACTGTGGTTTGGGAAAGGATTTTCCTTCACTGTCTTCATTCCAGAGCTACAGGCAACCTTTTAGATAGACTGGATCCATGCCACAACATGCCTTGAAAATTTAGCCTGAAACTTGTACTTGATTCTCATGAGAAAAGTTACCCAAATATGGCCTGTGTCTGGTGCCCAACAGTCTTGTAATTCTTTATTCTAAGTGGCTCCTATCCTGAGCAAAAATGGAAAGGTAGCCCTGTGTTACATATCATAGGAAAAATTGTAAACTTTTCCTACTTCCCTAATCTCCCACCAGGCAATATTTTTCAAGAGTTAACAAAGTAATGACAGAAAATCCAGTAACAGGTGAAAAACCTTATATGCAGTCCAGGATGGATGGCCTTTTTCTTTTTTCCATGGACCAAACTCACACTCAGCATTTTTGATACGGAAGAAATGTTGTTCATGACACCTTAATAGCAGATTTTGCAAGAAAACTGTCAGGACTTATTGGGCTTCCCACCTACCTACTGTGAGTTGAATAGATCAAATTTGTTTCCAAAAGCAATAAGCCACTTAATTGATCCCAAAACTTAAAGATGCTTTCTAAGTCTAAGCAACTGGTTTCTTTTTAATACAAGACAATGTGGAAGAAAATTCTGCTCTACTGTATCAGCAGAGGAGCCAAAGCAGATACTGCCTCTTACTAGATCAGGCTGTCACTGTCTCCTCTAATGCCCTAACCAGAGCTGATCTGGTTTCCATATGCTGGACTGCCTCCCTGGGTAGAAGATCCAAAAATTACTAAAGGTCACTATGTCCTGTGCCCATGAAGACCATAAGCATATTTGAGACACCCATTTGAAATAATTCATTTCCTTTGGGCACCCACACAAGTGTTCCTTGGTGTGGGGATCCAGTGGCTTGAAGGCACACCTTCTGCATGAGCTCATTGATGCCTCACTGATAACTCAGGTTGAGTTGTGACATTGATTTGCCTGTTGTACTGTCCTAATGCTGTTATCGTCTCAGAGCTGTGTTTGCTGAATTTTACATGTGTATATTTATTCTATTTATTAAAATCCACTGAAAACTCTCATAAAAAGATCTTCGCTGCTTTTTGCATTTACAACAGGACTGGTAAGTCAGAGAGCAAAAATGTTCAATACAGTGTTTAAAGGCACTCTTAAGGCTCAGTTTCTGAATAAATGCCTCAGTCCCTCATTTCTTAAACATCATATATGCCAGCAGATACAGGAAGTGACAGGGTAGTTGTGCTTCTCTACCCTGGGCTGCAGAGGAAGAACCCTGCAACATTTGGTACCCACTGAAGTTTCTGGGACCAGAGGCTTCATGCCAAAGCATACTGCACTGAGCTTGATAGAAGGCAATGGAAGGATGTGTAGGGCCTTGGCTTTATTTGTGAGGCTACAGGTGAACAACACCCACAGGGTGAAAGAAAATTTTAAAAGACAGACTCTTTGCTGCCTCAGGCAGAGTTTCTACAAAGACTTTTCAGCATGTAAATCCTATTTTCCATGGATGATCCAGATCTTAAAAATAGTATGATCTCAGGAATAAAAATAGACATCCGCTTACAGGTCTACAAATGTTTGAGTCAGGATCTCAGGCCATTGGAAAAATAACTTCTGCCAGGGAGAAAAAAGGAAAACCCAGGGACCCCACTGATTTTGGTATAGAGTCTGGATAGTCCATATTTCTTTGGAGGCTCAATCAGCCTTTTAATTTATACAACCACATTTTACGACACATGTCCAATGTAGCTTCCTGGTAACTCTTCTTCCTGGCCTTTCAAGTGCAGGATCTCACCTTGCTTGAATGTCTCTGAGTGATGCTCATAGTCAAACAACCCTTGAAATGCCAAACAGTTGTGAAAATGCATCTGAAGAGGAATGTATGGGTGCTGTCTGTCATCACCCCTTTCACCATTTTGCCTCCTCCTCTTTCATCTGGTGCCCACCTCTGCCAAGCTACAGACAGGGGAACTACATGAAATGTGAGACAGAGCCTTGTTTAACATAACCTTGGTTTCTGTAGTGTGAGCTCTCCATTGCTCTTTACCTGGCTGTGTGAAATTCAGCTTCACTTCACTGAACATTTTCTTTAAGGTGGAAGAGTTGTGCCTGGCTATTTTGGGCAGGTTCCTTTTGAAGAGCTGGTCTACCTTAACAAAGATCATAAAGATAGGAAATCTCAGAAGTAATTTGTAGTTACACTGAAAAAGCACCACCATCACCACCCCCTGCATGGGTAGCCAGTCTAGGAGGTTGTAATCTTTATTCTTAGTTGGCCACATTGTTTAAAGTTCAATTACTTTTTCCCAACCTGTTCTGAAAAAGTTTGAACTCTTTTAAGCAAGCAGGTTTGGCTTTTTTTTTTTTTTTTTTTTCCTCCAAAATGGATGTTTTACCTCTGAGATTTTTTTGTATAACAAAACCAGGGTTTTCTGGCAAAATGAACAAATGAACACAGGCCTTGTAATCATGCTTATCAGAAGGTTGTTTGATGGAAATATAAATGCACCTAAAAACTAATAAGCAGTATATGACCAGTTTCTAGCTTAAAAAAAAAAAGTAATCACATTCCCTTCCCAAAAGTACAAATTTGCAGCAGACCCCTAAGGACTTTGTAAAAATACACAGATATAGTCCAAATTTCTCAGCAGAAGTTAAAAATAAGATCATTCTGAAACCAACATCAACCAACATCTTCAGCTCCTTTTAAGAAGTTATTTTTTTTAATCTTTCAACCTTTTTTCCTACGTGGTAAATTTGATTTTCTATAGGTAATTGAATAGCTAAATTAACCACAAACTCTACTACAATCTTCTTAAATTATAGCTTTTCCCTACAAATGCTTTGAAAGTCTCTGATTTCCAGTGCTTTCAAAACAAAGACCAATTCTCTCCATCCTGTTCTATGCCACATGGGGCAGAAAGCACATTCTTGTTGCCCGTATTGAAAAAATAGAGGGCATGATTTGCTTTTTGCCTATATCTGAATGACTCTGCTGTCTGCAGTAGAATCACTCCTAAATTTTTACCACCATAGAAACTTAAACTCTTCTTTTCACAGTGTCATTTGCAATTCTGCAAAAGTCCATAGAGTTACTCTGAATATCTGAATAATTTTAGTGCTATCTTCCCAAAGAACCTCCTGTTAACAAACTGCCAACTCTACTCACTGATCTTAAAGGTATTTTCCATCCTTAATGATTCTATGGAATCATAATTACAAGGCAGAGAAAAGGATTGTTGATAAAAATAAAGTAAATCATTACTTAGTAAGAATGGACTGAATGTGATCTTAGTGTAGTGGAATTTGTGAGAGAAGCTTTAGTTTAGGGAATAATATGTGACCTTTCTTTTTTTCAAGAGAAAGAGGCTCTTGGCATTCTTCAGCCTGAAGAATTCTTAATTTGCTTGAAACCTGAGCCGTGTGATATGGATCTTTTAATTACTGTCCTCTGTTGACCTGGACAAAGCATTGTGAGAAGACTTCAAATCCATCATTCCACTACTTTGACTGAGTGCTCACCTGTTCAAAGGTTTGGTTTTGGTTGCTTTATTTTTTTGAAAAACTTGCAAACAAGCAGAAAGAGAGAATATTTTCTACCATCAGTAAATCCTTTCAAGCAGCCATTGCAAGATAGGAGAAAACATTTGTTCTACTCACTGATCCAAAAGCTCAGAATTAAATTCCCAGAGACAATAATAATGAAAGCCAGAACAAAACAAATTTAAGCAAATAAATAAACAACAACAACAAAACAACCAACAAACCAAAACCATGACCTGGTTGAATGCACTGGAATGAATTCGACCAACAGATGGCAACTATGAAAAGTAGGATGGGTCATGTTCCCAGCCATGTAAACAAAATAAAAGCACTATAACCCATCTGCCATGTAAAAATGTTATTATTTCTGCTCTTGAGACAAGTAATATAAAAGAAACATTCTCAAGTCCATTGATTTTGGCCTATTTGCAGCAGAAAACACTGTGCAAGGATATTCATACGCTTCACTGTTCTCTGGTTAGTCTGTGACTTTGCAGCTTTCAGGGCACACAGGTTTTATTTCTTCTGTAGAAAACCTTTCTGCACTCAGAGGGTCAGGATAAAAATGAAGGAGAAAATATAAATGCAGGAATGTGCAGGGACTGTTCTGCCAGATAACATGTAGAGGGCTGGAAAGATCCCAGGAATAATAAAAACACCAACATGCAAATATCAAAGCCTCTGGAGGAGAAAAGAAAGGCTCACCACACTGGAGTGTTAGGGGCCAGTGCTCAGCCTGGGGACAACCCAGAAAGCATCCCCATCCTATGACACAATGTGGGCATCTGGCCACCAAATGTACGTTTGGACACAAGGCACATAAACCTCTCCTCTGAAGATTCCTAAGCAAATACAACACCTCCTAATGCCAGGGCAGAGTGGAAAATGCTTTCAGCAGAGATGAAAATTTCCCTTCTGGTGTAAGTCTCCATTCAGGTGACAATTTTTAGTTGAAAAAATATAAATCTGTACAGGGTAGTTTTTTATTATTTTAATGCTCTCTAGCTAAAGTAGTGGTTTTTTTTAAAAGTAGTGTAGTGTTCAAAAGAGTTTCAGTTTTGAACTGAGAAACTTCTTCTTTGTTGACAGTGATATTTCTGGGCATTAGCTGGTGCAAGAAGAAAAGGCAGGCAAGAGATCTGGGACTTCCTCATCCTTGTCATTTTCACATGGGCACTCCTGGTCTGCTGCCTTCCAAAGGAGCTCTTCACCCAGGAAAGACATGAGGAGCAAAGAAGAGGAAGAACTTGTGCAGTGGAGAAGTTCTACTTTGATCTGTCAGGTGATCACAGGGAAGATTCAAATATGATGCAATTTAAAAAAAAAGAAAAAAGAAAAGAAAAAAGCTGCTTCTGGTGGCCTCTTCTGTGCTTTTCAGAAAAGCTCAAAACCAGCCATCAGAAAAGACAGGGATTGCTTATTTAATCTAGTTTTTAAAATGAAGCAAACGTTTCAATGGCATGAAAGGCAAGAAAAACAATGGAGGTTAAAGTAGTCTGTTAAACTGGAAGGTTCAGTGTCTGGAGTCACAACCTGAAGGTTCTCTTTGGACATGCATCTTTCTTTGAACTCATAATTTCAACATCAGGTGCTGATCAGACCAAGGTGCTGAATAAAGGCATCTAAAAGCAAGTATGGTTTACCACTGCAACAGCCATGGCTATAAGGAACACAGGTGAGTTGCAAAACAGGACAGAGAATCAGCTTTTACCTGCTGCTCATCATTTCATGCAAACGTCAAACTGTCTGGTTCCTTAGAGACTGGCTCCTTCCCACTGAGTTAGAAAAGTAAGTAGATTTTGTGGGGACGTTGGCTTGGCAGTTTGGGAATACTTGAAGATCCAAATAGGAGCCCACCTACATTTGTAGGCATTTCAACATCTTGGGAAATCTGATCCAGTTCTCTAAGACTTACCAGTGATCCAGAGCCAGGGAATGCAATTAAGCAAATAAGTCAGAAGCACAGAAACTGTCAAAGCCAGTGTATCTTGATTTTCATGGTTCCTGGGGCAGTAGACTGAAGGCAGAGTGGGGCCAGCCCATGGGCAGCCATGAATTGCACGCACCAGAGGCTGCATGTCAGAGCCTGGCAATGAATCCCTGGGAGGAGTGGAGAGGTGCTGGAGTGCAGAAAGGACATTAACAACCAGCTGTAGTGAGCAGTGCACATTCACTGCCCACTGGGAGAGGGGAACCACAGCATTTCCAGTTTGTGATTTGCAGATGCTCAGCAGTACTCTGCCCGCTGGTCCCAGGCCAACTCAAGAAAGGTGGTAAAAAATTTCCTTCACTTCACACACAGGGGCAGTGCTGGAATTTGTGGGGACAATATGTGTCTTCCACATAACCCCAGCTTCAGACAGAGCTTGCAGACACCTACTCAATCTGAGTGATGACTATGAAGAAGCTTCCCAGAACCAGCTTATGTTTTGCTGTGACTTGTTTTCCCTGTCTGTAAACCAGCTAGAGCATTCACACTGTGAGGTGCTGAGAGGGGAAGCACAGAGATTTTTAGACACTGCCTTTAAAACAGCTAATGATAATGAGCTGAGCCAGGAACCCAGTGGGGTCGGATTGTGTTGCCATGCAGGCTGTTTCTACTGGAACTGAAGCAGAAGCTGTAAATGTCAGGAATTTGTCTGCCAAATGAAGCATTATCTGTCAGCAAAGCCTGCCAATGTGATGGCTGTGATTGGGAGAGGTAGTTAAGTGAAAGATTACTCACTGAATCAAAATTATTTGTCATGGATTATGTGTATGTCCTCAGTCAGCCAAGGGATAAACAATCAGCTTTGAAAGAGGAATTTGTAGGAACATAATGAGAGCACCATGGCTACACTGCTGACTGCACAGTGTGCTCTGCAAAGGGATTGCCAGTGCCTGGCAAGTGCAGCAGAAGTTATGCCCCCACAGCTCTCACCTCATTCACAGCTCAGTTTGCACAGTGTCACCTCTCCAGGCATCAGGGCAGCTGGAACCAGGACTGCTGACTACATGGATTTTGCAGCTCATATGAGATTGCTCTGAAAAGCCAGTTTCTGGTGGGGAAGGATTTTTTTTTTTTTTCCTCCTTGCTTGTCTTTATTTTCTCTCCAGAACAGCTTCAGTTAGTGAGCCTGGCTTTAATAAATTTCCTGCAGCAGTCAAGCAGTTGCCCAGTGTAAGAGGAACACAGCTACACATGCATTCCTAGATGTCTACCTCCCAAGCTTGTTTCAGTGCTACTGATGAGAGTGAAACCTTACATCCAAACTCAGTCCTGTTATCAGTGAATCTCTGAGTTGTATTTCCTTTTCCCTTGTCTTTCCCTCATGCACACTCACACATAGTTGTTGCAGACTTGACCTGCAGGTAAGAAGGAGCCAAGTTTCCCTATCCAATCGCTTTACAGCAACATGGCAGTTCCTGCACAAATTCCAGTACAGGAATCCAGCCATAAAATCCACCAGCCCTCTCACCCCCATCCACTGTTGGAACAGCAGGCAGTCAGGGTACATCAGTATGTTTCAGCTCTTGCTTTAGACTGTAAACAGCCAGGTCCCCAGTATTCAGCAGCACTGCCCAGCCACTATCTAGCTTCTGGTCTTTCACATGCAGGAACACATTCTTTTAGCAAAAACTTCAAGAGGCAATGCCATAAATCTGCCAGACTTTCCCAGATGCAAGAGATGTCACCTGTTACGGAGTACACAGTTCTTTCTGTCCACAGTATCCATAGGTTTTTAAATCCTGAAGGAAATGTTAGTCAAGCAACCTGGTGTCTGGCATCACACCAGCTGGAGAACATCATCCTCTGTGGTGGGGTGCATCCATCCCTCTGCTGAGGAGAAACATGTTTTAGAGAGACACCTGGTCTTGATTTAAAACTGCATGTGATAGAGAACCCAATACAGCCTCTAGTAAATTATTTCAGTAGTTAATTCTCTTCACTGTAAAAAAATCTGCACCTTATTTCCATGCTGAACAGTCTGATTTCCAGTCCTCTGGATCTGCTTGGACCACACCTCCAAGAGAAGCGTTTCTAGCATGTAGCTCTCTCCCTTGGCAGTTTGTGTAACACTGGAACAGGTCACTTTTAAAGATTTGCTCAAATTACATCTGCAAATTCTATTTGTAAAAGGCTTAATCCCCACATAGCCCCATATGCTGGGCCAACCAGAAAAAAAAAGGCAGATGCCCAAAGACCCCCTCCCACTCAGTTTCTGATAGTAGCTATCCACAGGTATTTAAATACAAATATAAAACTCAAGGGAGGCAGAACAGCCCTTTATATGATACATCTCTGCATCTTCAGTCCTCAGGGCTTTACAGGTATCAAACTGAAGGCTGTAGTGAAGTTTATCAGCTGAGGCATAAGGTCATCCAGTTTCTGTTCCCATGGTTTCCATGCTTAGGCATGGGCAGATTCAACTCCCCTCTATTTGCATGTCACTTCAGAGGTATAACAGAGGAACCCTCAGGGCAGGTTTTCCAGCTACCAGCTCACCCACTTTTGTTACCTCATCATAAAACTTGATCGAAGATCTGTGATTTCTCACCAAAAGTCCCGTCACTTTCTCCTAAGGTTTTCCTACAAAGAGCATGACCAGGATCACAGCTTGGTACCTATCCAGTCACACTTGTACTAAATTAAACACAGAGAAAAGACTTTTGGCTGTATTTTGGCTGTCTCCTGGACTCATAGCTCAGCATTTCTGGCTCAGTTTACACAACCACTACAAATGCCTTAAATTGACAATATCTGGTTTACATTTAAGGCAGTTTATACAGCTCCTTTGGCTAGGTTTTTTTAAATTTCCAGCAATGTATATAGCCAAATACAAAAAAATCAGAGTAGATTACTGTGCTTTTTCCTGACAAATATCACATGCTTCTATACTTACTACTACTGTGATGCCACATAGGTACACAGCATCAGGCCAGGCCCCTTTCTGTGCTTGATGCTGTACAGATACAGGAAGAAAAAGCCACTGCCTCATACAAGTGAAGCCAGAGTCCCCTGGGACAGTGCCACCTCCTAGAATGAAGTGTTGTTTCCTCCCACACACGAAGGTACGGGGCACAGAGGCCACAACTGAGTTTCATATATGCTGACTGACTGGCAAAAGCATCATCTTACAAGTTTGGCCAGATTTGAAGTGCGCCAGGTGTTAGCAAACTGGAGCAGGCAGCCAACTCTGGTGATGACTGGCAGCTCATGTGATACACAGTGAGAGTGAAGGGGGAAAAAGTGATGGCTAACCCTGACAACAGCCCAGATTAGGAGATATTGCCCTCGTGAATTAAGTTTGAATAGGACATAAGGCTTTTTGTTCCTGCCTGGGAAATCTGCTGGGCACCTCCTAGCTCCATGACAGCAAACTTCTGGCGCTGAGCCATGTAATGCAGTAAGGATTGCTGGCAGAGCGCCTCTGTAGTGGGAGGTGGGCTACAGGTCAACACCTGATTTCATGCTGGTAGTCCAGTGCCAATACTCAACTGCTGCGTATAGCCAGAGGGCATGGATTTGCTGAGCACACTCCACCAACAACACTGAGAAGATTGCTGGAGCAATATGCTGCAAGGGAAACAAACCGATTCCTACTGTGACATTGCTGGATTCAACTCAATTTTCTTGTGCCCATTTGCTCTCAACAAAGCAAACAGCACAGAAGACCACTGGCCATGATACAAACTCCTGGAGTGTTGATAGGAAGCTCTAAGCTTTCTACAAGCATTTTTGTGGTCTGACTCTTACTTGCAGGAATATTTGTGGAGAGTAAGTGAGTTAAATGTGGGGGATAGCATCAGCATGGCCTCCCAGCTTTTATCACATTCATATTTCAGTATTTTTCCCTCAACAGATTCACCAGCCTGATAAGTAGGTCACAAAGAAGCAGTGGAACATTTTCCCATTTACAAAATGCAACCCAGCAGCATGACTGATTGGTATTATATTGGTACCATTACCACTGTACCTCTCACTTGCAATGCTGGAATTCCTTGGTACCTTCTGTAGTCAGCTGTCAACAAGCACTTTTCACACACTGCAAGCTGCATCTGGATGAGAACAGAGATGAAACTATTCCTTGGCATAGTTTGCTGTTAGTTGCAAGCCCAAGGTGCTGTTCCCTGAACTCCAGTGCTCATGCCTGCTGTTTGCCAAGGTTTAGCAGACATTCACCAGGGCAGGACTGGCTCAAACCCCTGTACAGTCAGAATGGGCCACACATACCCATTGCCTTTCTGTGCAAAACCACAGTAGAAATAAAATTTCTAAGAAAGGATAGCAAAAAAGATCAAGCTTACAAACTGGTCTCCTCAGTCCTCTCTAATGGCTGCACAGTCGCCGGCTCTGCAACCTCAGTAATCTGTTAACACAGCAATTAATTACAACACATTCCGGGCAAACACAAGTTAGCTTACGAATGTATAGAGGTTGTTGGTTTGTAAGTGATCAGGAAAACTGAGGTGGTTGGCATTTTTTTTCTTCTGTAGTTCTGATGCTCTATCACAAACCCAAAGCTACTTGGATGCTTAGAATGCAGACTAAAATCTCACTAGAAAACTTCTCTGAGGAAAAATTGGTCAAAGCAATGACTGAGCTTTGAGATGCTCAGGAGAGCAGCTGTTAACTTGGGATCCTTAGATACACATGCTCACTTTCATTCAGGCAGAAAAAGAAAGAGGGCCATAGGAAAAGAAACCAAACATAAAGTGAGAATTTCACAAAAGATAAAGCTGCCAATTATGCAGCCCCACTGCTGCAGCCCCGACCCTGCCCTGATGAACCTCCAGCCCAGATCATGGGGCATTCTGCAGTGCTCAGCTCTGGCAGCATGCTGTGAGAATTGCAGCTGATTTTTAGTGTCTGGGCGTCATCTGGGTGTCAGGCACTTCTTAGTAGCTCTCAGAGCTGGGCCACTGCCGTCGGCACACTCAGCCAGTGTTAATTTTAATGCTGCGGTGCCTCAAAAGTCACCTCTACATTACCTTCCATTGTATGTTTGCAAGGTGAGACAGAATTTCAAGCCTGTACATGGTCATGGTGACTTCCAGAGAGTCCCTGGAGAGCTCATGGACTGCATTTATACTTTCCCTCTCCAAGTCTTAATGTTCTTTAACCTTTTAATCAGATTTCCCCCCCTAGAGGGATAGACATCCTGGCTTCAGCCTGGCAGAACAAATTGGCACCACTGCCCTATATCTGCAGACTGTGGGGTTTGTGTCCCTGTGCAGCCTTCCAGGGATAGGGGTAGGGCTGTACTGGTGTGCCAGAGGTAGATGCAGGTGCTCTGTGTGAGGCCACATGCATGGTCAGCTCAGCAGGATCTGCCTACCACTTCATGCTATGCTTGCACCATGTTCTGCTCTGTTCAGGAAAACCTCTGCACTACTGTTTCCCCTCCCACCTTCTGATAGTCCAAGCCAAACTGCAGCGCTTGGAGGTCTTCCTCTTTCTCTTGAAACATGAATGTGCTGCAGCTGGTCAGAAGATTATTTTTAAATGAATAATGGTTGTAATATAATCATCTGCCAGAAAATCAATTTTCAGAAGCAACAGCTAATTTTTCTTTTGAAAACATCCACCCCCTCTCAAATGTTAGGCTTTTCTTTTTCATTTTCATTTTTAGGAACCACTTAAGATTTTAATTGCAAAGCATGCACAAACTCAAATGTCATCCAACACTAGAAGTTTAGGCACGTCACGGCATTTTCTAATAAAAATATATTTTCTGGAGAAACTGTTAGCCTAAAAAAAAGAACATTGAAATAGTACTAATGAAGAACATGCAAAACCAATATCCTTAGCTTTCTGAGTACAGCCAGCATACAAAGGGAGCCCAAACTCAGGAGGCAAGTGAAGTGTCTGCAGCATGGTGAGCCTCTCCTCTCAGTGGGTATCCAGGCAGGAGCATGACTTCATAGGACCAGGCACAGGAAGCCCATCATTCCAGTTTGGTTCTGTGCTGAAACCCAAGCTGGTCTCTCTACAGCTTTAAGAGAAAAGCATCTGTAAGTTTATTAAGGCCCCTGCAGACCTTGGCACGACAGGGATGTTGATCTTTGCCAGGTCTCGTGCTTCAGTCATCACAATCTTGATGCGCACTGCAGTTTTCTACTGCTACCATTTTTATTTAACTTCTCGGTTTAAAGACAACACTTTAAACCTGTATTTTCTATGGACCTGGAGAAGAACTGTCATTTGAAATGGACTGATACAGCCTGCTGCACCAGCTTCTTACAGAGATAGACACAGCTGCCTGAGCCACCTCGTGCTCCCAAGGGCTTGGCAAATCACCTTTTAGTCCTTGCAAAAGTTTTCCATATCCCTGGTTCTGGTGAGGCTCGTGGTGGACAAAAGTTTTGTTGGCCAATGCAGCCGCACTGAGAACCCACAGCAGCAGGAAGCACAGATGCTTCCCAAGATCTAGATGAAGACTTCCTAACGGCAGGGGCCTGGGCAGCCATGGAGGTGTTTGTTCCCCACAGACGCCATGGCTGGGGAGCCACCGGCGCTCACCACAAGGGAAGGGCACGAGGAGATGCCCCACAGGAGCCTGCACCAGCCAGGCTTCCGGAGAGAGGCCCTGCTGCCAGGCTGAGCTTTAATTACTGCTGCGCTGCCTTTGAAAATAATGGCTCCAGGATACAAGCAGTGGCCTTGCTTTCCCTGCTGGCACGCCCCTTCCTCATGGGGGGTGGCTGAGGGCCTTGGCATGGTGAGCAGAGGGCCCAGCACAGCCTTCCCCTGCAAGGAGGCTCCCAAAGAGTTTCCGGTGGACTGAGTCTGGGATCTTCAAAGGGCAAAAAACCTCTCTGGAGATCCCCGGGTGCAACTGAAGCGCCAGTGTGGATGGGCGAAGGGAGCGGTGCGCAGAGCAGCCTCCTTGTGTGCTGCTTCAGTGAGCCCTGTGGCGCCCGTGGGCCTGGGCTCCACTCGCCTCCTCCTGCAGCAGATTCCTGTGGGCCCAGTCCCCTTCCCACCCAGTTTCTCTTCTCCTCTAACTCCTGTTTGTGTTATGGAGACATCACTGACCAGTTGGACCTCACTGCTGGTGCCAGAATCACTACAAACCGCCCCCCCCACCAGGGCCTTGACTCCCCCACCCCAGATTTCCAGCAAAATAGCTGAAATTCCTCAGCAGGAGGGGCCTAAACCAGGCATGAATATACAGCCCTACAAATAAACAAACTTCCCCCACGTTGTTTGGCCTTTTTAATATTTCAGTCAGCACAGGAAACTTCTGGTGAAGGGAATAGGCAATATTTCAGAGAAGGGAAACAGCCTGTTGGTCACGAATTGAGCAAGGAAAGCTCCCCTGGGAAAGCCACGGGAGGGAAAGACACTGTGCATGTTCATTCCTTGTCACTGCTATTTTCTCTCCATTAGAGATAAAATACCACCAAGGGCCAGGTCCAGCCATGCGATCTCTCAATCTGAGCTGCTGTTCTGCTCTTTTGCTGGCTGTATCTAAGGATACAAACTGCTTGATTCTGAGAGACAGAAGACTAAAAGGGAGAAAAAAAAATGCTGATGCACATCACAATTTTAGGTCAAATATCCTGGTTTTCTCCTGGTCCAGTTATTTTGAGATGCTAGCAAGAAGCACTTTTTATTCTGTTTATATTCTGTGGTCAGATTTTTTTCTCTGTTTTTCCTTCATTGCTTTATTTGGCTCTTGAAACCTCTGAACTGCAGCTATAGCCAAAATGTTTCTCACCTGCTCTTGTGGAGCCACTCCTTGTACCACAGAGCCATGTAGTCCAAAGAGATAGCTTTACCTCCTTTCAGCTGAGGTGAAGAACAGTGTAAAACCTTTGCCACTGATTTCTCAGGGTGGGAGGCAGTGCTTTCTCCCCAGCGTGTACAGCCCAGACCTCTGGTCCAAGTGTAAGCCCTTCCACAGCTCCATCTCATCCTATTCAGTGGAGGAAGGGCTTCCTGATTTGCCCTCCATGAGCCCTGTCCTGGACACTGACCATTGGGTCACCCTCCCCAAAGGCAGCAGTGTCTTTCTTGGAGGTTTCACTGGGTGACTCCCATGCTCACAAGCAAGAAACAGCCTTGGAAAGTGCATTTGGCATACAGGGAGCAAGGAGTAGCATCAGTCTAGGGAACTGCCATGTTCAGAGTGAGTGGATTGCTCTTCACCCTGACTGCTTGCTGCTGCCCAGATGGAGACAGGCCCAGATAGGGGGACATATCCACCCAGTCCCCAACAAGTGGCTCTGGCAGTGGCTGTGCAGGAGCAGGGCAGTGCCCAGCACAGCAGCACGGCCCTGACATCTGTGTCTGAGCAGGGGCCTGAGCCCCATGGGGGGCTGCGAGCGCTGGGCTCTGCCCTCACAGCAGCAGACAGGCAAAGGCACATCTGTGATCTATTTCTTGTGCTAACAAGGATTCCCTGCATGAAGTCTTTTAACTTCCGATTCCTGTTCTTGAAGATGAGGTTAATGATAGTCCTAGGATCTCCTATACAGAGAAGATGAAACTTCAGTAATGCTTGCAAAATCCTTCAGAAAACAACCCGAGGATGAGCAAGGGTGATTTCACTGATAAGCTGTACATTAACCTGCAGCCTGAGGAGTCAGGTTTGATTCTGACTGCAGAGCAGAGCAACCAGAGCAAAGAAGCTGTGTTGGAAACTTCTACTTTGCCCACCCGGACTGTAGAGGGATCAGTTTAGGACTGAAATAAGCTTTGGGGAGTCATTGAACTCTGACCTAAGCTAGAATAATAGGATGTGTTTATGTCTGACAATGGGGGAGCTTTGCCGAAACCTCCAGTGAGCTCCATGTGCAACACTGTTTTTATGGTCCTCCTAAGAAGGGAATTTCAAGGGATCGTATATGCCTTAAGTGTAAATTATGACATGCATTAAGGACCACCCGCATCAAATGGATGGTTGCCCCAGCACAGCATTTTCATGGTGAATTGAGAAGAAATTCCACAAACCCTCTGGCTTGTGCTTGCATAGAATAATATATTTTCAGGTCAGCAGAGCTGTCTGCTTCTCACACAATAGGTCCTTTCTCCCCTTTCCCCCTACCTGTCAATTGCTCTCTGCCTCTGCTGTAATTTATGTTTTACTTCCGAACTGTATGACTGAATTCTGGAAATGTGTGAGGGTACAGCAGCTAGGAAAGGCCTGTTCCCAGCCATGGTCAATGTAGTGTTACCATTCCAGAAATCCAAATGGGCACAAGAATTCTTACAGATACACTGCTATTACACAGCCTGTGTTCAAGGTGGCAAGACTCCTACCATTGGAGCTATTTTTGTAGTTTATTTCAAATATTTTATACTACATATTTGTAAGGTAAAGAAGTGCAATAATTTAGAGGTCAAAACACATGTGGCTCAAGGAATAGATGTAAACAGATGCGTGGATCAAGGCAATACGTAAATCTTCAAACTCTTCCTTTAATATCTGCTCAGTATCATAAACTACCTGTGGTCTGTACCAGGTGTTTTGGGAATGGGCAGCTTGTAATTTCCTGCAGAGATTCTCTAGTTAACCTGAAAGAGCTAGACTTAGGACGACAAAGATGAATCTACTTTACCTTTTGATCTGCATTACTAGGTTATAGCAGAAAAAAATTAAAGCTCCCTGGTTAAACCGGAAATTTTAATTGTGAGATAAGAAGTAATTATTTTGCTTGCCAGGCCAGACCTATCTTCTTCCAAGCCACACTAGTTAGTTTCAGTGACTCTTCTGAAATGTTCTCAGTAGATTGATCCCATCCTGTCATCACACTCAGGTTAACTTTAGCAGATATAACATGTCACTATTGCAGCTCTTGATCTCCAGCGATCTTACTGAGCTCATATTCTTTCCATCTTATCTAGAATAAAGAATCACTGATCTTTTTTCATTGACTAAATTTGAAACCTTTTTCTGTTAAGGATTAATCATTGCTGTTATTTTCAAAATGGAAATTTTTTTTTATGAAGTGCTGACAAATAATATTGTACTGCATAAATACTCTTTGTAATAGAATGCTTGCAGTTCTTCCATAGCCTGCTTTGTTTCTTTCTAAATCTTCCTTCTGGCTTTTTATTATCTATTAGAATGGTTACAAGAAAGCAGTGTTATTACACAGATTATTTTCTTGTTTTATAAATCCAGGCAGGTCCGGTATCTCTCATTCTCTCTCAAACAGCATTTTTCAATATGGTGTTTTCCTTTCTTTGTTCCCTGGTGTGGGGATTCAGTTTAATGTGGAGGTCAAACAACAGTTCTTAGCCCCAAGAGCAGCCCTGAAGTTTTTCTAGTGTATTACACTTTACACCTTGAGCTTTCTGTGACAATGAAAAGCTCCTGCCCTTTTCTAATATGCAAGAACAAAACAGATCTTCAGATTTCTGCCTCTTTCTCTAATGCATGTCTGGAGAATTGTTTAATATAACTATCCTCATATGGCACTTCTTTATCCACAAGTATTAGACAGTGAGACACATGTCTGAAGAAGGGCTATAATGGACACCCTGCATGTATTTCATGCCTTGTTTCAGGCAGTAAGTGGCAGTGAAAAATGCCAAGAAACTTCCCGTTCTTGTGAGAATTCCAGCCTAGATCCCAGACAGTGGATTCACTGGGTTCCCCACAAGGACTGTGCTCTTATATCTCAGAACCTGTGAAGATAGAGATTAACAGTGGAGAGAAATCAGGAGTTTGGGATTGACAGTAATGAACTGAGGACTGAGAACTACCCTGCCAATGGGCTGGAATACAAATAATCCAAACCAAAGGATGGCCATCATAATTTAGAAACACTTCCAGATGCAACTTCTCCCTCAGCTTCTCCAAAACACTCAGGCTCTGTGACATTGCTGTGGTCAGTCTGGCTGAGTTGCTTGCTCCCATGAAGAAACAGGAGGGACATCAATCAATGACCATCTAACACCATTAGATTGTGCACCTGATTACAGCAGCCAACCAACTCATCTGTAAGGGCTTTGCTCTTAGTGACTGTTCTAAATATTACAGAGTGCTAAGTATAACTATTACCTAATTCTGAATCTGGCAGAACTGTCTCTCAGAAACAAGCAGGCGAATTTCCTCTTCCCTTTTTGTTGGCTGTGCTGTTTCCCATCACTGCTTTGCTCCTACCCTCTGTCAGGCTCCTTCTTCCCACCTCCTTTTTTGCTTATGTATAATTCACTTAACATCAGCTGCACCATTTTATGGTGTATGTGTTTTCAAGATTTCTGCAGTATAAACACATCTTGTCAGTAGATTGTATTTACTGCCAATTAATTTAAAATCTGACCATGGAATAAGCAGTCCAATTATTTTCAAGTTAAAATGATTTGGGTTTTATACAGCAAAATTTTGTGTTGACTGATTTTCAAACTGCCAGCCATCTGTCTATTATTAGCATCAGACCCTGACAATGGGAATATTCTACTCATTAAATCATTGTTGAGCAAAGTGTTTAGGTTTTACCATTAAGAAAAAAGAAAATTTTTTCGTGTCATGAATGGTTCTCAGGAGATACATCCTACCACTTAAAGCCAAAGCTAATAAGGTCCTCAGAAATCACCCTGTTTCATGTTTCCAGCTTCAAAACCAAAGGAATGCAGGCCTGGAAAGGACTTGCTGGATCATCAGTTTCAGTTCTCATAGCACCACACAATACAATTCCTAGATGCTTGGCTCATGTTTGGTTTCTCTGTATCAACTGGCAACAGATGATCACTGTCGTATAGCCCCCCAAAAGCTTCAGCATACCTGCCTATAGTCAAAGGGAATTACAGATGCTCCATGGAACTCAATGGTAGGGCCACCAGTTTAAGCGTCTAAATATACCTCCAAAGTAGTGTAGCCAATACTGAACATCAGACCTATCTCAGATCTGACATGGAGAGGTCTCACCCACAAAGATAAACTGCCATTTACAGGCTCCTGCCCCTCACAACTTCAGACAAAGGTGCCAGGCAAGGCAGCAAACCCAGCATGATTCCTTTACAGCAAAACTTCTGTGAACAGCGAATGTCTCTTTCAAAGAGGTAGCACCCCTCCAGACATGCCCTGAAACTTGCAATATAAACTCAGCAGCAGCCTTTTGCAGTCAGTGAAAATGATATTTGAGAAGAAACATGTAAGCCTATGTGCTGCTTCTGCTGAGGGACCTGACAATGGACCTCTGCAGGCTGAGTGAAGTCAAATTCTTGTGTGCATACTGCAAACTATGGGTAATTACAAACCATCTTCATTTTTGTGAGATGGTGAATACTCTAAACTCAGCTCAGCCAAATCATCACATTGATTTCACATGCCTGGCCCGATCAGCCAGCCAACACACCTGTGAGGGTTTGGCTCTTAGTGACTTTTTCATAACAATACATAGCACTCAGTACAGCCACTACTATGACAGCAACCTTCAGGTGGCAGCTCAGAGGTGCAAAGGAAGGTTCATATAACGTATTTTGGACAATGTATCTTTTAGTACTGGGATGGTAAATAGCTGAAAGAAGCAGCCAGCATTAAACGAAGACTAAATGAAGTTCTGGGTTTTAATCCAGCTGCTGTTCAGAGGAGCAATCCTACTTCCAAGTTATTAATAGCAGCACAGTTTAATAATAATAATAATAAAAAAAGACATCTGGATGAAATCAGAAGAGGGGAGCAGAACCACATGTGCATAGGGAGCCCAGGCATGTCCCAGGCTCACTCACATATTTTGCTACAGAAAAGCCAGAGTATTACATTGAGGGAGGAGGAGGAAACCAGCCAGAATGCGCTTGAAACCTGGAGCTCTGCTACTTTTAAACTAAACATTTCTGCTTATCTCTTTACCCCTGCAAAGACAGCTTTTGCTGTATATCCGAATGTTAATGGAACAAGCCTTCAGGGAAGACAGCCAAGCCTAGTATCCCTGCACAGAACTAACTTTTCTCCTTGATTGCTCCCTTTCTTCATTTGTCCAATATGCCTCAGCCTGTTTCTTTCTCCTTATTATGTACAGAGATCATCCTGACATCCTCCTAACTCATCTTGATTTGAACAACAGGCTCCCCCAGCCCTAGGTGCCTCCAAATGCATGTGGTTTGCAGCAATCATGGAGAGCAGATAACAATTGCTTCTCACATACAAATCCCAGTCTGGATGTTCCTTTGCAGGAAGAGAGAGTCGTCTGCATTGCTCTGCCCTTGAAGAGTGAGGATGAGCTGACTGGGGCACCATGTGCTTTCTCAGCCATGCATGAGCCAAGACATCCTTAGACACAAGAGTGGCAAAGGCAGCACCATTCTGCACTGTCTTCACTTGTCAACCAAGCCCAGCAAACACCACTGCTATTTGAGAAGGCAAAACCAGCCGAGGTAAGCAGCCAAACACATAGCACAAGATCAGTTGAGAGAGGTGCCTTATTTGCAATTGCACAGGGAGAGAACTGAGGGCAGCTGTTCCCAGCTCTGCCATCTCTGGCTTGCCTGTTTCAGGAGGCTTTGCAGTCCCTAAATACAAACTCTCAAGATCCAGGTCAAAGAGTAATGAGTCCACAGATAGCAAAGCCACCAGGGACTATTCTGTTCCTTACACTACACTTACACACATCCTGGTCAGAGGACTTTCTCCAGCAACTACTATCTCTAGGCAAACAAAATCTAGGTGGGAGGATGCAGCTTTGAGAAAAGACATTCTCTCTCAGAAGTACTGGAGGGATGATTGTTCCCCAAAGCTGATCACCACATCACAGGAAAGCTTCAGACTGGCCCCAGTACAGACCTGTGAGTGAAAATAAGGATTTATTGTGCAGCAGACAGGAGGTAATTACAGTCTGTCTCAATAGTTACCTGGGGACTAACGACCTTGCACAGATGAAATGGTGAGACTATTAAATCTGATTTTCTGAAAATACTCAAGCAGTCCTCTGACAGCTGAACAGACAGGGATGTTTCTAGAATTGCTGGTCAGAGCAGTATCTGTCAGCACGCTGCCAGGGAAATATGCTGCAGGAATGGAATCTGCCGCACATTTTACTTGCAAGGCTTCCTGGAGAAACTTTGCTTGCACCGAGCCATTTGTAAGGATGAGAACAAGGAAATCCCTTTTCCTTTAGTTAATGTTAAGTATCTTCCCACTTTCCCACCATTTTTGTGAACTCTGTTATCATCTGCTATATAAATGCACAGCTCAGGAAGACGCATTATTAGTATGGAATCAAGAGAGGATAAAAAGAGGAGGAATGATGCTAGGAGGATGCACAAGAAGAAATCTGGTGACATATAAAATAGGAAATTTCAAGGAACTAGATTTTTTCTGGGGCATACTCCCTATGAACTTTCAGTGGGCAGGAGAAACAAAGCCTGCCAAGTTACAGATCTAGATGGAGTTCTTATCACAGACCACAGTCCCCAAGTCTCTTTTACAGCTGGGGGAATGCCTTTACAGTAACTTCCTCTCAACTAAAGAGTAAGTATTTTCCCTAAATAGAAATAATATGGAAAACTGATCTAATTTTGGGTCTGAAAAGTCAATACATCTCTATTACAAATGGGACTAGAAAAGGAAGGAGGGCTCTATGAGGAAATAGCATTAAGAGATCAGTACTCGTACATTTTTTACAAGGTGTCTCTAATGTACAACTGCAAGACACAGGGAAAAAAAATAGCCAATTATTTTAATAATTCAAAAATGAAAGGACACCACAACCAGAAGCTGCTTAAGTGGTCACATATAAGTGGGTTGTGAAAAAAACCCCAGTTTCCCCCCACTTTATAAATCTCAGCCATTTTCCTAGTCCTCTCTGAATGAACATCTCTGTCCTAACTTTCTGAATACCAGCCAAAAGAACTCACTTTTAAACTCTGCAAAGGATCACAAATTGAAGGAGGCTGCCACTCCTTGCAAAGGCAGGATCAGAATGAAAAATGGCCTTGATAATTGGACATAAAGTCCTAACCAGCATGGAATTTGGTAAGTTCAAGTACAAAGTACTACCATCAAAAGGAAAAATCAAGTGCAGAAACAGAGGAGAGAATGATGAGCTATTCACTGACTGAACAGGCAATTGTACAGCACAGAATGGTCAAGTCATAAACTCAGTGAGTCAATGGTGTGATGCCATTGCAAACAAGACAAATTTCCTTCTAAGATGTATTATCGCAAGTGTTATGTGTATATAACACAAGAGCAATGATTTCACTCTTCTGGAATACTGTATTCATTTTGGGGCACCACAGTTAAAGGGAGATGTAGAGAACTGGAAAAAGTCCAAAGGATAGTAATAGGAAGGATCAAGGTATTGAAAATATGGCCCAGGAAGGATAGATGAAGGAAGGAGATTTGTTTAGTCTACAAAAGAGAAGACTAAGGAGAGATGTAATAGCAATCCTCTCACATTTAAAAGGTCAGGGATATGATGATCAATTGCTCTCCTGGCTCCCCAAGAGGAAGAGAAGAAAAATCAGTATTACTCTAAGCAAGGAGTTATTAAGAATGCTTTCGGACTATCAGCATAGTTAAATTTTGGAGGGTTT
This sequence comes from Pardalotus punctatus, assembly GCA_013400915.1. Taxonomy (NCBI): domain Eukaryota; kingdom Metazoa; phylum Chordata; class Aves; order Passeriformes; family Pardalotidae; genus Pardalotus; species Pardalotus punctatus. Next base: position 1,048,725 of record VZTX01028410.1, read on the forward strand.
TTTGTAAGAAGTCAGGCAAACAACTGAAAGCATTGTGTAGAAATAATCCTCCTACCTAAATGCAGAGTGATGATGGAGATCTCTGCAGGCCAGTTCCAGCAGTACAAGATTGCGATGAACCTATGATTTTTCATATTAACTTTAGCCCTGAGGAAAAACTTAACACATGTAGCTTCTCCAGCTTTAGGGAGGTTAAGTTGACAAGGGATAAAATTCCATCCTTTTTTTTTGAGCACACATCAGATTAATATGTATTTAGCAGATGAAAACTGATAAATACATAGTATGCATGCAAATGAATATAAATGCATATTTTCTTCTATATCCATAGGAGACCATAGCTTGGCCCTGAATACCAAGCTTCTCAGAGCTATTGGACTCTCAAAGCCACATTCAGAGTGAAAAACTGTTTACAATACCTTATTACTGAGTTACATTTATATTTCTGCAGCTTGTTTTTTAGTTCAGTAATAAGGCTCTTTGCTAAAATTTCTGGACTCAGTTCTGCTCTGGAAGAATGAGCTGACAGGAATTTGAGTGTCTTCAAATGTTCAGAAAGCCCCTGTCCCTGGAGCATTCAGGCCAATTAGCCATCCCTAAACATCCAGGTTCCTTTTCCAGCCTTGGAGATACTCCAAAGCACTCTACAAATTTTGTTAGTCTCCACTCGCTCCTGGAATCTGCCTTCATATATTTATTCTGTCACCATAAAAAGACTGCATCCTTTGGGGAAGAAAGCAATTTCTTTGGGGAAGAAATAAATTCACAGATGAAACTTAATTTAGAGATGTTACCAATAGTATGGGTGACATGGAAAACACATGTGCATTTAGAGAGATTTAAAAACATCACAATTTTGGTGTAAAAACATATCAGAAATTTGTTTTAGAAGCATCCTAGAACAGGCAAGGACCCCAGACTGGGGAAAAGCAAGCAAGATGCTGTAAAACTGGAGAAATACAGCACATGCTGTTATTAGAGAAAAATCACCACCTTTTTAGTCCATACCAGGTAACAATCAGACAATTTAATGCCCTTTCCTGAGGGATTCGTCCCTGCACAGCTCAACAGCAAGCCATTCAGATAACTGGCCATCTCAGGCACTCCTGTAGCAGAAGATACTGGTTTTTCCTCAACCCTGGCACGTCCTGTGGGCCCAGCATCACTGCTAAACCCCTCCTCACTCCCAGCCTTCATGGGGCAGAAAGAGAGGCATATTTGCAGTATGTCTCAAATGCAAGAGGTGCTCAAACCTCTGCAAAAAGTAACAGGGTAAAGCAGAGCACCCCTCTACTGCAGCTGTGGTGGAGAGAGGTGCCCTTGACCTCAAATGCTGTCTACTCCCAGTCCCTGGAGATCAATTCCCAATTTCATTAATCTGCTGCATGCATGCAGCAAAGTCAGCCTGACCCTTGCCTTTGCTTTGTTTCTGTGTTAATTGTTCCAGCAGCCTTTTCCAATCCCCCTGCCAAAGGCCTTTCAGTCCTAGCGCCGCCTGAGTTCTGCTCAGGATCCAAACTTGGCATGTTGCAAACACCAAAATCAAACATATTAGCAGGAAATTGAAAAGATGTCATGATCCCTCCTGGTCCTCCTTCACTGCACGCTAATGTTTGCAGGTGAGACCAAAATGCTGCTCAGAGAAGCGTATCACTGAAGGAAGAGACCGAACAAGACAATTTGCAGGGAGCCAACTTGATTTGCAAATGCACCCAGACCAAGAAATAAACTACCTCATTATCAGCAAATTGAAAACAGATCATGGGCTGAGTGTGGACTTGAATTATACCAGGATCCCAATGCTGCTTACAGAGAGTGTGGTTCTTGGGAAGTCCAGAGAAAGTTTGTCATGAGGATAGATATTGTCCCCAGATATTCATTCTGTACTAATAAGATGCTCAGCAAATGCACAGAAAACCTGGTAGCCAGCATTCATAAAGCTTCATTGCAGCCTCAGGGCACACACCACCACCAGCAAAGGGGTCTTGTGCCTCCAAGAGGGAAAAGCAACTAGCCAACCCATCCAAAGCCACGGAGGTTTCCCATTTCTGGCCTATTTGCATGCTGCAGACAGATGTCAGCTGGTGTTGTGGCTCGAAGATGAGGGTCAAAGTCAGGGCTGGTTTAACAAAGGAAATTGCTGGGATTTGTCAAGGACAAGAGATTCAAAGACAGAGGTATTTAAAAGCTGCCTCAAAATCTTGGGATAGATAATGCCTGGGGGAATGACATTTTTGATTGGAGGGTGGGATTCCTCTACCTGACACAGATACCCTGTGATGACAGGGAATTCAGCAGGGACCTATCCAGCTCCCTCACCATGGATGTTGATAAATTCCCTCCACAGACCCTCCACATATTCCTTTTCTATACACAGTTCTCTTTCTCCTTCAGCGTAGGCAGTTGTTCAGGTATTGTTTGACAAACACATAGGTAAGTAAAATATATCTGAAGGATTTTTTTTTTTTGGCAGAAAATAGTGTTGTCTGCAACAATATTAATAGTTGTTGACATAATACTCTAAATATACATTTCCCCAATTATCCTAAAATTCAAAATTGTGGGAAAATACAACAAAGATTTAACTTTTTTCCCCTTGAGAAAATGTTTCTTCCATGATACACACAGATCTGCTCCTGGTAGGTACCAGCTTCACATAATGTGGGGCAAAATATGGAGCTTGAGGGAACTCAACTGTTCCTTCCCTGTGGGAGGATAAATGTAAGCTCTGGTGGGCTTACAGCAGGCAGTATATAAGATATCCAAGACTTTTCAGTGCTACAGGCATCCCACACTTTATTGCCTGTCTGCCCCACCACACTCCCAGACCACTAGTGTATGGACAGACCCCATCCCTCCCCAGCCTGAACCTTGATGCAGACCATGCAATCTGTTTCCATTCACAGCCAAGGCTCACTGAGCTGCCAAACTGTCCACTTCCTTGCCAGGTCCATACATTCTCCTCCCAAAGGGAAGCGGAAGCTAAAGATTACAATTCCCTCAAAACAAAATCCTGGTGTTATACTCATGTTGAGGGCAGCTTCAAACCATCATACCTGAGAGAAGGCAGCCCCTGCCCTGCTCTAGGCTGCATATGGGGCTGGTCTGCAAATGATGGGAGCCACAGCTCCTCAGTATGTCACCCCAGTTGCTCTTGGAGACCTCATATGGCAAACACAGCAGAGCCTGTGCACCAGCACTGTGCTAGCACAGCCCCTTGAGTGGAAGGTGGGGTGTGAAACAGTTCTCATGGCCTTGCCGCAACAACTACACATCTCCACAGCCTGCAGCATCACTGAGCTATGGGGGGGGATTACTGCATGGAGTGGGATGCTTAATGGAAATTAACTGATGTACCCAAGGTCATACAAAGAACTAGTAAGAGTTGGGGGAAATCACAGAAATCCTGAATTTTGCCATTAGGCAACTCACTGAAAAGAGGATGGGTGCCTAACTCCTTTGGACAGCTCTGGAAACCCAGGTTTCATCTGCAAGAGGGGCACTTGGTTAGGGGAGGGGGAAAAGGCTGATGTCAAGCAGACAGCTTTGAATGTCAAGTGTTCTGGATCCAGTTCCTGACAGTTTGTTTTCCCTTCCCCTATATGTACTCAAGCACTCTTTAATTTACCTTGAGTGACGATTCCTGTCTCAGGGGTGCTTGGTGAGCAGCCAGCAGCAACCCAGTAATAAAACACCTTCCCACAGCTGATAAGAGAGCGTAGGGGAATTGCATGTGAAGCACCCAGTCTGCAGAAAGAATGCAGGTAGCCTGCAATGGATCAAGCCCAACTTCATTACTGCTCCCTCCCCCAAAATGGCCTGAGCAACAAAGCAGCAAAATCCTCCCTTGCTGATCTTGTTTGACAGCTGTTTTTTGCAGTTTTGGCTAGAACAGCACACAGTCATGACCTGTGCTTGCAACAGTGCCTAGCTAGCATCTTTACTCAGCCAGATGGGAAACCAATTGCCATGGGGGACACCCCTCTAACTAGGGTCTAGTAGCCTTACTTAGGAATCAATTCACACCAAAAAGCAGGCTATTTTCCCTGACATGGTTTTCAGAGCAACATGCAGTCTCTGTGCAAAGGTAAAAGCCATATGGCAGCAACACACCACAGCTTGGAGCTCCTCTGGCTCTGGGTGGCACAAAGATGACTCAGAGCTTCAGGGAAGAGCCAGAGCACCCCTGGCCCCTCACCAACTGATGGATGATGGTTGGAGGGTACCCAGGACAAAGATCTCATGGTTTGTAAAACAAAATGCTTCAACTGTAGATTTTACACTTTTTATATGTAAACTACTGCCAGCAGAAACTCTGAAAAGGAGAGGGCTTCATTTCTAACACCCATAAGACAAAGCATCCTTGACACTGCAGCACAGTCCTTCCTGAGCCATTAAGTTTTTCATCAAGTCGTGTACAAGGAAACTGGTTGAAGGCCAAAGAGAGAGCGACTCCTATTTTCTCTCCCAAGCATGTTTCTCTTGAGGCTGCAAATTAATGCAGGCAGGGTCCTTCTCTGGGCAGGGTCTGGCAGAGCACCGTGGCCTCAGGCAGTGAAATATCAACAGCCAAGGCAGTTTTTACAAGCTGGTCAGACACACAGCTATGAATCCCCAGTGGCTCGCTGCATGCACCACTTCATGGCAGGATACAGGAGGACAGAGACTTTACAGGGCTTCTCTGTGCATTTCCCAAAACAATCATATTCTCCCTAACAACTGCATATAGGAGACAATCCCAAATTTCACCTCCAAAATTACTTTCACTCTACACACATTTGAACAACTGCCTTTTGATCACAAAAATACTTAACCTGGTAGCAGTATTGTTATATGACCAGGAGAGTGCATGCCATGAACACAAGAGTTTAAGGGAGGAAAAATTCAGGATGAACATTCAAGAGAAGCTGTGGAAAATACACCTCTTACTGCCCCAGCCCAGTTACTGCTGCCTTGTCAGCAAGCAAAGCTGCTCATTGGGAATTGGAGGAGGAGCACTCACTTGTTACCCTGGAGTATCTGACAGTTTGTGCAGGACAGACATGTTGACTAGAAGGGAGCCACTCTCCATGCCTTAAAAAATATTCACATATTTCAGTTTTTTCTCCTTCTTCCTAAACTTACTATTGAAATTGCAAGGATTATTTAGAAATTCAGACATGAAAACAACATTATCCAGAGCTAACTCCAGAACATTTACATCACTGTTCCTTTCACAGATGCCTGTCTTTTAGAGTCCAGAGCATGCAGTAGATTTCAAAGGGAGTTCATCCCACAAGTAGTAGGATCAACTCACAAATCATTGTCTCTGGGTCCAAGATCCTCCAATACAAAGCCACGTCTGATATTTCCAGGAGCGCAATCAGACCACAGCAACATTTCCAGCCAACAGGGATGAAGTAACAAACTTGGTCTGGTCCTGTTTGGCTTCAGTAACTGCCAATAAAAAACAAAAATGCAGAGTGGTCACAGGCCTGCTGATAATTTGGGATGTTTCAATTTGTGAAACAAGTTCCACGTTTCTCTCATGACTAGCCATGGAATAACAAACAGGCTGATCTAGTTTCACTGCTGCTTGAATTGTCAGTTTGATTTGTTCTCAGATGTTATAGGTTACATACTGCTTTACAGAGACATTCAGCAAAGCAGAAACACAGAGAGGTTCATGAGTTAACAACACAGTCTCATAAGGGTTTCAGTCTCATGGTAGTTGTAAGCTTTTTCTGAGGCTGCAGTGCAGTGAATTTCTCCTGAGCTCTTTCCCTTTTTTTTTTTTTTCTTTTTTTTTTTTAAGGTGTGGGATATGTTTATAATTCCTAATGAATTCAACTCCCTGAAGTTCTGCCCCTTGCTCAAAATATTAACAAGGTCTTGCCCCTCTCTTCAGGCACTTATTTTCACAAAACATGTTGGAACACAATTACCTTTGAAAACTGTGCCTTTCTGGTAAATTTGGATGAAATTAGTTACCACAATAAGAACACGGATGGGTGAGATTGAAAGGCACTTATACATGTACAAATGGATTTTATTTCATAACTTTTGCTTCCTTATGAAACCAAAGTAAAAAAACCCAAAAAAACCCAACCAAAACCAAACAGAACACAGAAAAGAGTGAAAGTTACTGAAAATAAAAATGAGATGAGGAATAAATCACAGCTAGCATGAGCAGTCACCTATTGACCATTCAGTGAATAAAGACAGTGTGCTTTTTCTCTGTGGCTCAGCTGTCTCTGGTGGGATGTTCTAGTCTTTGCAGAACAGACTCAGATTTATTTCATTCTTTGACATTACTTTTATTGGTAACCTGGATGGCCCTGGAAAGAAAAGGATTTAAATTACCAAAAAAAAAAAAAAAAAAAAAAAAAATTTTGCAGATACAACTAGCTTTGTGAACCCATAAAACAGTTTGCAAGGTTCATAAAACCTCAAAAGCCAGAAAATCCTTCACCCCAATTTCCTTCATCCTTCAGCCCCAGTCTCACTTCACTCATTGCAGGATGTTATAAGCTCCCTCCTCTAACGGATTGTAACTTTTACACTCAGAGCGGATTACATTGCCTTCACTCCTTGACATCTCCCTGCTGGACTGGAGCCTGCACTTGAGCAGAATCCCCCAGGTAATGAACCTGACCCTCCTGCTGCTGGTGGACTGTGAATGAGAGCTAATGGGGTTACTTGGCTTTGATGCCAGGCAATTGTTTGCACAACAGCATATAAGTCCCTAATGTATTATTCTCTATTTTTCTTTTCCATTCTGCTGAATGAAGAGAAATCCTATTTGGGTCCTGGGCAAGGGAAGTGCATCCTCTCTGCAGCACCCCCAACTGGATACCAAGTGATTTGGGGAGAAAAGGAATCATTGTATTTTAATCCAATCAACAAGCCTGAAGCAACCTCCGCCTCCAAAGGGCTACATTTTATGTTCCAGTAAAGCCCTGAAAAAGGAATATTTTCCAAGAGAAATAATTTACACTGAAATGCAGCCCGTGAAATTATTGCCTGAGCCCTGAGTTCCTGGCAGATCCTGTGACCCATGTCCATGTGTCCCATAGCTTGTGTGGCCAGTAGCTGTCAGTTCAGGCTGCTGCCAAGCCCTAAGCAGGAAGTTTCAAGCCTCTTATAGAAAACACAGTGGAGCCACTGCAGTGAAAATGCCCTGGTCATTTTTTTCTGCCAGACATCACTACAAAGGTAGACGTCTACAGGCTGTACAGGGCAGGGGCTCTACAAACACAGTAATTAATGAAGCCTCCATTGCATTTTCAGAGGCCCATGCTCACAGCCATCTCAACGCACGACTAAAAGGGGTTCACTGATACTATCTTAGGCTTGCTTTATCCTTGATGTAAACCTGCATGGTGCCAGTACAGGGACATACGAGATGGTGTCTGTGGAAAGGACCCACCTGCACACAGGGCTTTGTAAAAGCTCAGCAGCATGCAAAAGCATCAGCACTTGATCTCGTGCCTCTTGGGCCATCACAACAAGCATGGTGACTACTGCCTCAACAGGTCCAGGGCAGCTCACTCATGATGTTTTGCAGTGGAAAAAAGGGCAGGATCTATTTCCATCCTTACTCCTTTGAGAGCGCTGCTAGACACAGAACACCAAGTTTGACACTGTTTCTTGCAAGGGCTGAAAACAGTCTCAAGAGCTTTGTCCGCACCATCAGTGTTTGCTGCAGCTGGGGACTGGGATACTTGGTCACCTTGAGCAATCTTCATGCCTGTGAGTAGCAGATACATGAGAAACAGAGCCCCTGAGCTCAGCTTCTTCTCATGGGGGCAATTCGGATAGAGAGGGGAATTCAAACTTTCCTGCCTCAGCCCTACACACTGACAGCTCTGTGACATTCCAGGAGCTGCAGATGACGCCGCTAAGGTAATTCTATGGGGGAACAACCAGAAAAGAAGCTGACTCACCAACGAGAAAGTCTAGCCCAAATTGAGAATATCAGAGGAAAAAACAATGAAAAGGAGAATAAAATACCTCACAACTAATGCCAATAAAAATGAAACAGCGACCTGCCTCCCTTGAACACAGGCAGAACTGCAAACTTCCTCTAACTATCTAAACAAAAGAAAATTAACCCCAGGTTACTTTTATTAAGAAAAATGCACACATTGGTCTGAAGCAGGCACCAGCAAAAGAACTTTAGCTCAAACAGCAAAATGTTGGCAAAGGTATCAGCAGCTAAGAAATGGCTGTTAGAGCTGGAGCTGTGCATCAGTCTGTAGGCAGCACTGCTGAGCCCCCAGTACCACCCACAGCATGGCACAGTCTTTTGCCAGCCTGCCCAGGGGGAGCCACAACAGCCCAGGGGCAACCACTGCTTGCCTGGGACAGCAACAGAGAGATCCCACCCTGAGACCACCATGCACAGAGCAGTACTCACTGGGGGCAACAGGAGGCCAATGTACAGAGCTTGAGCTTCTGCACGCAACAAAAGGCTACCGAGATCTTCCTTTAAAGAAATTTTTACGGAAGTGCTATGCAGCTATTGTTAGGAACATGATGGAAATGCTAAATAAATCAACTACTTCACAGTAAACACTTGCTAATCAGTCTTGATGAACAGAAGCATAGTTTTAACTTGGATTTAGTTGCAGCATTAGTAATTTACAAAACATACAACTAGTATTAATGGTGGGGTTTCCTTTTCCCATAAAGCACTTTCAGTTTTTTCTCAAAATACGAACATATGCTTTTAAAGTCTGCTGAAGAAGATCCAGGATCCTTTGTGCACAGCAGCCCCCATTGTGCAAGAAACCCTGAGTTGTTTGCAACATGGTACTAATCACAATCACTGCCAGCAGTCACAGACTTTTATCCAAATAGGGAATTTTAACTCACCAAAACAAATGAGTTACTTATGGGAAAGGAACCCCCCATTTTGCAACCACCACATCTAAATAGGCAGACAGACTTTTTCTGCAAACCAATATGGATAAGTGGCTGCAATTTTCCTAAGTTGCCTTTAAAACATGGGCTATATTTTCAGTTCAGCCAGAAATGACCTTGTATGACTTTGGTTCTAGCCTCTCTTCCTCCGTCTGCAAATTATTACTCTGTAATCGGCAGAAAGGCCTCACTTGTATTACCAGTATGCTGCAGCCAATGTGCTATTTCTTGGAAAGACGGCGGCTGCCGGAGTCCAGGGCTGGAGTCAGAGTACTCGGTGAGTTACATTCATTACATAGCAAGAACAACTGAGAAAAAATAAACACTTCTCAAGTCTATGACTAACTGAAGCTGTAAATTTCAAACACTTATTATAGAGCCATAGCTTAGCAAAACAACACGGGACGTGTTACATGTCAGAGGGTAACCTTTAAAGAAGGACTCATGCTCTGGGGAAAGTTTTAAAACAGAACAGGATGAAGTTTATGTGCCTTTTTTCATGTGGTTCTTATAATTAACCAAACCATCACAGAAAATCATCCTAGAGGTCTGGATTCAATCCAGCCTTCTCTAACACACATCCCATCATCCTCTCCACTACCGAAGTATCCATACTGTATTCGTTAAATCATTAGGACTAGTGAACAATTTTTCAATATAGTTTTTCTCCATCCCCTCTGTTTACAAATTTCCTCTAGGCAGATTATGGGGATTTATCCCTCTTTTCATTTAATTGAGCCAAATATAGCTTTTCCCAAGGGACCAGAGCACCAAGTGCTTCCCAAACTGTTCTTAACACATGTTTACCCAGTGTACACAGCTTACTGCTTAGTCTCTGTGCTGGGTCATTCAGGGCACATGCCATGATTTCTGATCATGACTACTTGAGTCAAATACATTATCTCTGTGTCAAAGTTAAATAGCAAACCAAAATCTATTTCTTAGCTAAATGCATGTTGACCGTGGGCTCAAAAATCACTCTCCATCAACAATACAAATTTCTCCATGTGCAAGAACTCGCAAAATAGCAAAAAGGAAAAGCTGCACAAAGAGACCAGGTGGTAACTTAGCTTCTCATTCAGCAAATTGTTGCAAACAGGTTTCAGGTTTACAACCACTTCTCTGTACAGTCATAAAGTGCAGCCACAGGGGCCCTGGAGTTAGATTTTTTCTAAGATATTTGAATGTTCAGACCTGGATATTGGCTTCTTCCATCATGAAGTTCCACATAAAGGACACTTACACACGGTAGGGAGGATGAGGACAATCCTTAGTCTGAGAAAGTTTAGCTCTGTGTATTGGGGATGGGTCATTGTTCACTGAAGGTCGCAGTTCATCACGTCGAAAATGTTCTCAGATATCTCTAATACAAGAGCAGCTGGGATGAAAACATATATCAAGAGAAATATGTTGCACACATTTTGTTCTCCATAGTCTCTCTCTCCCTAGGTTTTCTCAGATTCAATCAGTGAGAAAATCTGGCTGGTTGAGGAAATATGTAAACACATGTGCTAAGCAATGCAAATATCTGTAAACTGTCTCTTCTGCATGAGAAAGACTTAACTATGGAAAGACTCAGCCAGTGACTGCAGAATTTGCAACAAGAGAACAATCTGATTTTATCATTCTTTGCCAACTTGATATATACAAGTTAAAAGAGATCTAATGGAGTGCTAAGGTATTTGTAACTTTTTATCTACCAGTAGCGTACCTGAGCTGTATGAATATAAATAACAGGCTTGTGTTGGTTACAAAATGGTCACTGTTTATCATGCTCAGCAGGGTGCAGAAGACAGCTATGTTTCTAGGTCGAGTTGTAGAGTGCAATAGTGGAACCACGAGACTGGAAAAGTTCACCTTGTTCATGAGTCCGGTTATTGCTTTGTATACACTGACAGGCCTATTTATTTTGATTATACAGAGTGGTTTGAAAGAACAGCTCAGATCCATGCTCTCATTCTTAGTTTTTTGATTCACGTTGGCTGTTATAGATGCTCAGTCTGTTCTCCAGGTATTCACATGGATGTGACCGAGACATGCCAAATTTACCAGCAGCTTCTCATTAGTGGCTCTTCCTTGATTATGACATCTGGTGAGGTTGATGACAATAACAGAAGAAAAATGTGAAGTTCAGTCATTTGGAAATTACTTAAGTGGAGGCCATTTTGCACAGTATGATGTTGAAATGTTAAGAATGATTGAGGCCAGATTTATAGCCCAAGCAGTTTTACATCTGTATTTCATTTATGAGCAACCAATACAAAAAAACACCTTTAAAACATTTTAATCATTTCCCAACAGCCCAAGAGCTCCAAATATTCTGTCAGCAGTATAACCTAGACCACAGAATTGTTCTTGTTGAAAGGAATTTCCAGAGCATCATTATACGACTAGTCGAACAAACCCATCCTAGTCAAGGCTGTCAGAATCTTACTTTTGTCTCTGCAGAATGATTTTCAACTGCTGGTCAGCAGGAGAGATTCCTGTGATACTCATGGATATGACAAGAAGACCATTCACAAACTTTTCACTGTGAGGAGAGGACAGCTCATATTTACTCTTCTTCAGTAATGGCCATCCTGCAGATTGTCCTGCTAAAGCAGCTTCTCTCTCAGCTCAGCATGACAGAGTCATGCAGAAACAGGGTAAGTTATGTGAATGTGGTGACTAGGCTATTACCAAATTAGCTACTTTTCAGTTATGCAAAACTCATTTCATTTACAAAGATGTTTTCGGAGTGCTAGGTACTTGATGAACATGTCAGATCAGTTTATGGCACACAGTGAGCACAAACTGAGCTTAAACTGTACTTAATACTATGCAGATATTCTCCTTACATAGCACAGATCCAAACCTCATTCAAAATTATTCTATGTAACACACTTGATTTACTTGATTGATGCCACACACAATCAATAACTGCCCAAGGAGCTCAGGTTAACAAAATGAATTAAACCATCTTATTAAGCCAGTCAGTTACCAAACACAGGCATGCATTGCTTTGCAATGGAAGTTAAGTTCCCAATTCAGTGTCTAATCACTTTCTTGAGTGCTCACCTATAAGACAAAGATGCACTTAAATTTCTCCCATATCCCTAGAAGGGCAAAATTAATAACTCTCTTCTGACAAGGCAGCTCTTCTGCTTGCACACCATGTAAGGCAAGGTGATAAGACAAAATTCCCATCCTAGATACAGTAGATAAATAAGCAGAGTAGGAACATTTCTAAAGCAGCTGTGGAATCATTGCCAGCAACAAAGGGAGGTTTTCAAGATTTTTGTGTGCATTTAAAGTCCATGGTTGGGTCATAAACCAAGATGCTCTGATTAACTTCAAAATTCCTGTTTGCCAGTGTTACGACCTTTGAGCTAGCCATCATCTTTGTTACAGATCTGCCAGATCCTTCTACAGGCTGGTGGGAAAATATAATGAGATTTGATGGAAAGTTGACAGGATTTTCTGATGAGTTGCTGTACTCCCAGAACTATCCTCCCCAGCAACAAGGCCCAATGCTGTATTTGCAGGAATCAATTGAAAAAGAGGAGAGGTTCCAACTATTTGCTCTTCTCACTGCCTTTTTTCTCTCCTAGAGGCAGGGAGGCAGAATACATTGACTGAAGTGATGGAAATTCAACTGACCAGGGAAAGGGGGGGTGTGTCTTTGAACAGATGCCTGTTTCTTTTCAAGTAAATATGTTGGTCTCTGATATATGACATGCATATAATAATGTAGAAGTTCTTCCTGTATTTACTTCTAACCCAGAGTTCCCCCCTTCTCTGAAAGATTTACTATCTTGTTTTGGCCACATGGTCGCAAGGATTCACTTTCCCTGTGTACTGGCTGCTGGGAGCCCCACAGTTTTTGCTTGAGACCCTGGAGCACAAGGGAGCCTGTCCTGGCTTACCAGCTACCTCCTCCACTCCATCTAGATGGACATCTCTATCTGTTGCTTGAGCACATCCTGGTTTGTCTACACCTTTCCTTGTTGACATTGCCACAATCTACCGAGCCATCTTTGGGCACCAGAAGGGAATAATGAGCTACAGAGAACCCCCAAACCATGATTTAAAGATGCAACACTGTATGCTTTGACAGATATGAAAAGAGATTTTACCTCACACATTATGAAGGACATGAAACATGGACCCCTGACTTGGCAGTGATGAGACCTGAATTTTCCAGTAAAGTAAGTTTTATCCAAATAAAAGATGTGGAAAATAATAATCAATAGCAAATAACACAAAATGACCCCCTCTTCATTGCATCAAGGCTAAAGGGATCTCCCCTCTCCTGAAGCATGCAAAGAAAACCAAATTCAGTCTGTAAAAACAAGTTTCTTGTATCTCGGAGATCTTGTGAGCTAATAATGTTTGCAAGGCACTTGGAAGGTAAGTGGCACTCTTAGAACAGCACAAATGCCTGTTTGAATCCCAAGCTAGGGTTGTACACATTGAATGCCATGAGGCTGAATTGTGAACAGAATAGCTGATCAGGAGCCTCATCTGGTTTTACCAGACCGAGGCCATTCACTGAGTTTAATGCCCCCCTGCTGTTCTCATGGATCTTTCTGGGGCAGGCACCGAGTCTGAACAAACCTATGACAAACTTCCTGACCAGCAAAACTTGGTAACCAGAGCTGGGCCTGCAGGAGCTGAGCATCTTATCTCAGACAGCTGAGGGCACCAGTATAGCCAAACTGCTGCCCCAAACATCCTACTGGACTGATTCACATTTAATTTCTTTGATCTCCCAATGATATTCTAATTATTCAGGACTGTTTAACCTGGAGATCTCTTCCTGATTAGTCCATGGTCCAATAAACCACACAGACCTACTCTAAGTTAAAGGCAGACCCCTGGAGTTAATCACTGGTCTCATATGCTCAAAATCAGAATAGAAGTGCTTCGCTGAATCAAATACGATTACAGAGAAAGCAACTGCCTGCAGTTAAGTCCCAGAAAGACACTAATTGTTGGCAAACAGCAACTATTAGGAAACAAGAAAAATGGTAATGTCAAGATACACAATGTAATTATCTGTACACAAAACTGCAATATGAACCCTGTATAGCTATGAATAAAAGGCTTTGTTTGTTAAACTGGCCAGTCCTCAACACTTGGATGAATGTGAACAAGTTCAAACATAAATCAGAGATATAAGCCAGGGCATCTCAAGACTGGTGATAAGTCTTCGAGATTCTGGACTGGACAACACCTTTCAAATAAAATGTATTTCCATAATAGATGCTATTTATTTTCCTCCACTTTCCCGTTGGCAAAGATATCTACCGACCAATTTATTTTTCACTGTTTGCAAATTTTCTGGCTGCCCCTACTGATTGTAAACATTGGTGGAAAAATATTTATTTGTTTGGAAGTACACTCCTGGGAAGGATGATAAAAGCTACTCTTCAAAAACCTGAAGCATAGGCCAAACCTGAGAAGAAATTACTTTGGCATTGTCAAATCTTGTGATTTTTGTTCTACCTCTTCAACATGCAAGACTTTTTATCCAGAGTCAGTGCTAAGAAAAGGAAGACAGAATCCTAGATTTTGGTTTTAGCCTCACTGTTTACTGAAATAAAACATAATAAAGTTCCCAAGCAGCTCCTACCCCACTAGGCAGCCACAGCACAGGGGCAGGCTCGCAGCAAGGACACTCCAGAGGGGAAGATGAGAAGGGTTTGCATCAGTGCAAACAGGGACTGTGGTGCTGCTGTGGACATGGCTGTGGGCGCTGAACACCAGTCTGAGTGCTGGTCATGTGAGGGAGAACCAACTTTTGTTTCATGTTTCCAGCCATTGTTAAATCATAAAAAGCTAAAAAAATTGTCCCAGGCAAATTTGCTCAAACTTCAGAAGGGAAATAAAGATAAGGCAACAACTGCAGCCTTTTTTTTCCCCCCAGTAATTATTTTTGAGAGAAAACTGAGCTCCAGATGGCTGATTCATTTTAGCAAGGGTGCAAGGTTAACAATGTTCCTTTCCATTTGCAAATGCTCATATTATTCAGGAGCAAAGCAGATTTATTCCTCATCTTCCTTATGAATTTTTAGTTATAATACATACCAGCTTTGCAACTAGGTAAGTTTTTCTTCATCGAACAAAAGCTGAGTTGTATAAACCTGTCAGGAAAACATTTGCAATGCTTCTGACAATAGTAAAATCCTGGCTTCATACAAAAAAAGTGATAAAAGTTTTTTTTCATGTGATATTTTCCTGTTCCTATGGTCATGATCTGACCGTGATCAACACGATCCAAGTGTCCTTGAAGGAAAACAGTCTGATGTGATGTCAATTAAGAGGAAAGGGATTTCTGTGGGACTGTTTTCCTAAACACTTGTCAGCCTTTGGTGCTGCTGTCCAATGCAGTGGACAAGGTAGAAGGGATTATTCCTTCCTCTCAGTTTTGTTGTGGAGTAGTTGAACTGGAAGAGCAGTCACTATCCTGTTAAAATTTTAACTCTTTTTCCCACCAGAGATCCTGAGTTTTGGGTCCTTTCCTTTCCAGTAAATGATTTCTGCCTGAAGTTTGTCCTGTGTGGTCTCCTGCCAAATTCTTTTGTAGCAGAAGTTTGTGGCCCATCAGACAATGCATTCAAATCACTCACACATGGAAAAGCCATCCTTGCTTTTCCTGGGAATGCACAGCCTACAAATATTTTGTCTTTAAAAGTTCACATTGTTCATTTGCTTGCCCTCACACAGAACTCCCAGGAAAAATAGTGTGTAAGTTTGCAGTGTGATTGTGCAGGTGTTTGCTGCAAGGTTTTCTTAGCTACTGAAAACTCTGAACTCCTTTGTCTTCTCTATGGACACAAAAAAATCCAAGATAAATTAATCCTCTTGATGGGAAAGCTCTACCTGGACCTTTCAAATTGCACGAAGTAGAAGTTCTGTATCAACCTCCTGTAGGGGCAGAGTAGCATGTTCCCCAAGCACCTTGGACAATCCCAAGCAAAAATGATCCTGTCCGGGAATGGGGGAGGCACCAACCCCTGCTTACTTCACCTGGCTTGTGTTCACAGCCAGCTCTTCATGACAGGAGGGCAAATGTGGAGTGCCCCACACAGTAATCTTGCCCTCAACCATAATCGTGGTGTATTTTACACTACAAGCCCAGACAAGAGGAGCAGCAGTGACTGCCTGATCCTCTGATTAGCAAATCAGGATCCCAGTCATCCTGCTGAGCTGAGAAGCCAGTTGTTAATAGCCAGGCTTTGGTGATTTCCAGATGGCATGACAGGAGCTGAAGGAAGACAATTAACAGGTAATTGCAAATAGTTTATCAGGGAAACTATTTCCATCAATGGACAAAACAGTTTGCTATCAGGCTCCTCAAGTTCACTGGACAGAAATAACATCCATAATTCTGAACTTGCAATTTCTTAAGTGATTTATTCTTGGTCATTTTGTCCCTATGTTAACCCAGATAGTTTGACTTATTGCCGTCCAGCTGAAGATGAAAAATGCCTGGAAAAGTCAATGTGCAGAGAGCATCAACTGTGTCTCCCAACTCCCCAGTATCCTCCTCATATGCTTCATCACACAGCATTTACATACCCAGCCCCACTTGAGCTAAAATGATCAAGAAGAGCTAAAATCACCCTTACAACAGCAGAGAAAAGCATCCTGTGTAGTCAGCATTAAAAAGCAGGTCACGGACTATTGCTCCACAAAACATGAGCACACAGGAAAGGTAAAACTCATTTAACAGCAATTTTCTTCCCCCTTGATGGCTCAGCATGGGCTCCTCAGCCCTGCTGTCTGCACAATGCTATTGCTTTCACCTCTCTTAATGTATCCTGCTCACCATTCCTCAGTCTCAGTGCCCCACAAACATGACATTTAACAAGCTCTTGTGAAGGTAGGGCAGCATCGCCCCCAGTTTACAGAGAAAACAGCAAGGCACAGAGCTAAAGACCGTTAGCAGCTATGCTGAGAAATCAAGCACCAAATTCTACCTGGTTTTAGGTACCCACACAAAGTGGGGTCAACATAGCTCCTTCACACTTCTGCCAGAATAACACTAATGACACACATCTCCCTGTCTGTCAGGGCCATGCCATCTTGAGTGAAGGCTGATGTTTGAGGACATGATTTGCACAATGCTCAGACTATGTTCCTAGGTTTTAACCAGCATTCACCATTTGGCCACACCGATCTTGTGTGTACCTTCTCAACTCTGCATATCCCCCTGGACAGCCCCAAACCACCATGCAACCCTCCTCTTGTACATTCAACACACAAGGTCATGACAGTGATTAACCTGCCTCATATGCAACCAATTACCCAACTGTACAGGCAAGTCTTCAAGACTCCACATTTCGCTTTGTATCCGTAAGGTTATCCATCATGATAAAAATGCCTATCTTCAGCACTGGCAAATTCTTCTTGGGACAGGTAACTATCCTAGAGGGACAGACTTTGTACAGCTCTCATAGGCATGTATAAAGCAAAGAGGAGGAATCAGAGAAAGAAAGGCCAGAGGACCTATAATTGTGTGAATCTGACCCAAGGAAAGTTAATGGACATCAAAAGGAAGAAATGGCTCCTAGACCAAGGAGGAGTCCAGGAAAAAGTGACAGATTTCCCATTACTTGAGACCATTAAAGGTAGCTTGGACAGAGCTCAGGAAGGAACAATAGCCCTAAATTTTTGCATACATCATAGGCCAAAAAACTACTGCAGAACTGGCTTGCTGGTACAGCATTTCTTTTCTGTATCATTGTTGTGCAAATATTTCAGCTGAACAAAAAAGCAGTTTTACTCACTTGTTAGGTGGAAAGCAGTATGCTGCACACAGCTGATCTTCAAATTCAGACAGGTCTCTCCCACTCCCTGCTGGCAGGTCTGCAAACATTGTTACAAAACTCTCCTGTATTCTTCTCCCTGGGCAGAGCATTAAGGTACAATGTTAGAGTGATTCTCCATATAAACATCACTGTATTCCTTAGCACAAAGTTCACTGAGCCTTACTGAGGTGTAAACAGCACTTTATTTCAACCAGGAAAACGTCAGAACAACAGGAAACAAAAAAAAAAAAAACATGCTAAACCAAGCAGCACACTTATGTCCTCATGCTCCTGATGTTCTAATTGCCCATATCAGAAATTTAGCCAAATGTATAACAACCCTCTTTTGTCCTTTATGATGCCTTTGCAAGGGAGGAAGGGGACCATGCGCTGAAACAGATTGTCCCAAAAGTTTGTGAAGTGTCCCTCACTGGAGATATTCAAGAACTACCTGGACACAATCCTGTGCCATGTGCTGCTCTAGGACAATCCTGCTTGAGCAGGAAGGGTGGACCAGATGACCACTGTCCCTTCCAGCCTGACCCATTCTGTAACTGACAGGTAAGTGGAGCTGGCACTTTTTGTATTCCAGGACTGAAATACAGCGAGGACAAATATTGTAGTCCTGAAGCCAGTGTCAAGGTGTATTGACACGAGCAGCGCACACTGCTCTGCAGAGCTGTGCAGATGTCACAGCAGACTTGGAGCAACACCCAATTTCCACATGTATCTTCCTCTTGCCCTGAGATCTCAAAGAAGTTTTTTCCAGACCTTTCACTTCTGCTTCATGGGAATGTTTTGGATGGTCAGTTAAGAGGCGGAGTCAACCCCCTTGAAAGCAGCCACAACCTCACCACCCCCTTACACCCAAGTGAACACCTCCTTTGACAACAGCTTTAGCCGTGCTGTGCTGGAGGAGTCACCACCACCAGCAGAGATGAGAGACAGTGGCTCCTCAGAGTCTGCTCTGTATCACTTGAGAACAGATTGTTCCAATATGTTGTGCTGGTTTTATGAGACTGACAAGTGTCCATTGAGACATAAGGTGTAATTATAGTGCAATTTCAATTAAGAGTCCAACTGTGGGCCAATAAGGTAAAAAGGTCAGTGTTGTATCTAGCAATACAGCTGGATGGTGGTTTTGCACTTGGCTACTAAACCAAGGGAAATCCTAACTGGGCCAAAAATAGCCCTGTCTTCAGCCATGAGTTGCTGCCAAGCATCAATCCCAGAGCAAATTCTGAAAGGATATTTGCTGGGATTTACAGTTTAAGCAATGCATTATGCACTCCTTTGTTTTAGGAGGTTTAGGCTGCAACTTCCTTTCTTTCCAGAAAGCTTTTTTTTTTCCCCTCCTCTCCTTCCCAAGCTTTGATTGCAAAAGAACTAGCTGAAGAGGTCCTCCTTTATAGTGAATGTCTCAGCTGTCAAGTTTTACATTATAGCAAAAAAGAAAACTAACACATCATACTGCTGTAGCTTAAACAAGGATTTAACAAGCAAACACAGAAAACAGCCTTGCCAATTAATCACCACCAGTGGGATATTATCTCAGAGCACCTCCTAGGGGATGAAGTCTGAGAAAACATCTGGCAGGGAATTGGATGAAGCACTAACTAGGACAACAAATAAGTTAGCAGAGCATTCAAAAGGCAGTATAAGGGAGCATAACTTGTTCAAGTTCTAAAATTCCCTCAAAAATTTAATACACTCAAAGCTGATGGAGAGTACTTTGATCAGTGCCACTGATCAAAAGTCAAAAGCTGGACCAAAGTGACATGAAAGAGTACACTAAGCAAGAGGCTGAATAGGAAACCAGCTAAAAACCAGGACAAAAGCAGAGGTCAGTAAATTCCCATGGTGGCTGGAACCAGTACTCTAGGTGAGTCAGCCCTAGTGCTACAACTGTTTATTGGGGCTTATACAAGTAGCTAAAGCCATACACAAAGCATGACATCTTTACAAGGATCCAAAGAAATGTTACATAGGAAAATTATTTTTCTTCAAATAGATCTTAGCCTGGAAGTGAATTTTTGGAAAAATTTGTGTGGCTGCTTTTTCACAGTCATAAAGGCAAATGACAGCAGGTAACAAATTTAATCAAATCCTCAGTCTGGCTTCTCACACTGGGTCTGTAAATATTCACACATGTCCATGAATGCTGCTAATCATGAGAAGTGGAGACAGCAACAAGCCCTCCATCAGAGACCCCTGTGAAACTACCTCTGCCATCAGTAAGAATACTATATATCCTAGTAAGATTTTGGCAGCTACAAATGGGAACCTGGTTTTAAAGCTGGGCCAGCTACAATGTCAGACACGTGCTCATGTCAGCCAGCCATGAAATGTCATCCAATTTTAAGTGCAAATAACCTTCCAGCACTGTGTACAAGGACATTCAGGGGAGCAGCATCTCTACAGCTTGCTTCAGAAATAGAGGATACAGCTGGGGGGGGAAAGGCTGAGTCAGTCATGAGAGCAATGAATTTTACATCAGACTGGAGTAGAAGTGCCTTTCCAAATAAGGCAGATATCATATAAATAATTGGTTTTTACCTGATATCCACTAGAATCAAAGATTTATCTGGACCAGGTGAAAAAAACTTAACACTTGGGATCAGAGAACTATGCCTAGAAGATCTGAGCAGAAATAAAATGGACCTGGAAGATAACATGAGAAGCAGAAGGCTCTGAAAAGGAGAAAACCCCCAGAAATTTAAAAAAAAAAAAACATTGGGATGTTATTACCCAAGTAACATTACCTGACCTGACAGCAAGGTGTAAAATCAAACTATTCTGCTCCTTCTGGAATAGGCAACATATTTACCCTGTTCAATAATGCTGGTGAAAACATTGACTAGCTCATATGTGCCTCTTGTCCAGAGATAACTTGCTTCCAAGAAACCTTTGGCAAAGTGGGCAATGCCTCCACAGCAGAGGATTCTCATTTATCTAGGTTCCTTATGAAAAGGAGGTTTCTTATTTATCTAGGCTCTCCAGAAAGTTGTCAAAAATATTGTAATCTGAGCAGAAATGAACCGATTTTATCCTATTTACACCCATGAGAATTGCCATCAACTTCAGCAGGACAGATTTACACCAAAAAAAAAAAAAAAGGTCACTGGGAGAACATCCTCATAGCTTTGAACATACTAACAAATACAGCAGCAGATCTATCATTTTATTAATTAACAATTTAAAAGATATTAAATCCATGGACAATCCCATTACAGTAGTGAAAAGCATCCTAAAAACTGCTCATGAGTTCACCTTTGTAGGAAATACCTTTTATTAGCACAGGCAATACACCAATGCTATGTTTGGTGAGGCAAAGGCAAGCACTGATTACTGGAGTATTGTGCCAACATGGAAGTGCAACCTTATTAGTGTCAGCACCAAGACAGGAATCTGTAGAGCAATTCAAAATACTCTACTAGGCTCTCAGTTACAGTGCCTGAGCCAGAAATATGGACAGAATAAAGAATTAAAAAATTCGGGGGTGTGTATGACTGCCCACAGCTGCACAAAACGTGGAGGAGAAAGCTGCCTTGCTTCAAGGCTGCTGGACAAAAAGGCTTCTCACTTGAGATCTGCTTCAGTGCTCCCTAAGCCAAAAGGAAGACAAGCTGGTCCATAGGGGCCTGGAGCAGAAATGATTGAGACAGAACCTTTGCACACACTAAAAACTTGAAGAAATTAAAGGAAGAACCCAGGAAAGACTTGGCTGGCAATTCTCAACCTTCTGCACCTGACAATGAGAGCTGCCAGTTGGTTTGGATATCTTGCCATTTCCAGTTTGATGTGACATGGGAAAGAAAACTTCTTGTCCTGACTGCTATTTGAACCTAACATTTAAATTCCAAAGGAAGAGGCTTCGTTAAAGATTCTAGTTCCCAACACAAGACACATACCAAACAACACCCCAAGCTCTTGCTAATTAACATTTTATCTCTTAAGCTCTTTGCCCTTTTGCTGGAATCACACCGTGGAAACACCACGCTTGCTCCTGCACCTGGTTTTCCATCTTTCCCTGTGATCCCAGTGCCTCTGGCTCAGAGGCTGAATTCCCCATCTCCTCCAGGTCAGCCCCTTGCATTCAGTGTTCCTGCAGCCTGACAGCCAGATGTGGAGCTCAGCCGCAGGGCCACTCTCCTTTATTTTTCACTCAGACTCAAGACCTGCATCAGCAACTGACATCTATTTGGTTATACATTTTTTAAAAATCATTTAACTTGCACACGTGTGATCAACTGAAAAGTGCTCATAACTGCTGGAAAGAGCAGACAGAGTGTCCATCTTGCCCCATGGATGCAACAGAGGAGCCAGGATTCAATTTCTCAGTAGGAGTACCTCCAGATCACACTGGACATAAGAATCAGTCCAGAAAACCAAGCTGCTATACACAAACTGTAAGCTATCTGTCAACACCCAGAGCTGATCCTGCCCAACTTTCTAAATAACTCAGACCCACAATGTCATTCTGCTGAATCTCAGAGCTCTGCCACCATTTCTTGGACTGCCCATCTCCTCTGCCCATGTCCATATTACTGCAGGTAGGCTGGTACCTATGGGACAACAGCAACCTGAGAATACAATGCAAGAAATAAATTAACACCCAAAGCAAGGAATACAAGGAATATATATGCATTGTAAATCAAAGGGTCCTGTAATGCCTGCCTGGAACACTTAGGAAAACTAGGCAAGTGTAGCAACCATGGAAATATTTTCCCACTTCTGGGAACTGAAAGATTACTTAAGTCCTTGACACATCAGTTACACAGGTTCAGCTTAAAATCTGTTTACACAGAACTAGGAGCGCATGTCCTGGATTTGGATTGTACCTTTAATTTGTACAGCCTTCCTCAGGGCTTCAGAGATCTTCAATACTAAACATAACAAAAATAAATTAGATAAAAGATAACAGAGCAGAAAGCCTAAGAACAGGAGGAAAAAAAAAAAAAAAGACAGCAATAAAACCCAGTACTTCCAGTCTGGTTACAAACTGCAGCAAACTTTCCAAATTATTTTGAAATATTTGAGTGCTGCAGGGATAGCATGATGGATTTAGATTCAAGACACTGAAGAACTGTCCAAGAAAACTAAGCCTTTGATTTGCACTCAAGTAAATCTTCCCCTGGATTAATCTGCCCAGCTCTGAGATAACATGCTGATTTTTTTTTCCTTTACACAGACTAACATAAACAAATCCCCCACATGCAGTGAATGGTGGGGCAGCAAAAAGAAAAGCAGTTTGTACTTTCCAAGGAATGGAAAAACAGTTTGTCATTCACTCCAGAGTTTGGCTTTCAGAAGTGCTGCCAGGGCACTGAGTGTTTGATATAATCAGTCTGCTACCAAGAGCTTCATTTAAGCACGGGGAGCTGCCTGCATCACTGGGTGATTCCCAAAACAACAGAGCTCTGGGTAGCATCACCTCACCCACTTCTGTTCTCCTTCTGCTAAACATGGCAGAGCAGTTGAGCTCCAGCCTGAAGAAGTTGGTGGGTACTCTCACAACTGCATAAACTGGTATTACTGGTCCCCAGGGGATACAAGGCTATGAAGGCAGGCTGGCAATGTTTCAGCAGTAAATGAAATCAGCCTTTACAACTGGTCATCACTCACTTTTTTACCCTCTTTTGCCATCAGCAACAGTTTGATGTTCCACTTCTTGTTGCAGGAACAAGACAATGTTGTAAGATGGACCGAGGTACAATGAGTTCTTGTCTAACCTGCAGAGACCATATAGAAAAAAGCATGTCTTGATTTCTGGTCCCGAATTCTATGGGCAGTAAACCAAACCTCCTCAGTAACACACTCTGCCAGTCCTGGCTGAGCTCTGCCCTTCTTTGTCGTTGCAGCCCAGCCTCTGCCCAGGCTGCAGGGGCTGAGTGCCCACAGCCCCACTGCCCTGCAGGCTCTGCCCAAGGTGGAAGGCAGCTCCTGGGGCTGGCGTTGTGTGGGAGCACAGGGGTGCTGAGCTCTGCTGGGGGAAACGTCTCAGCTCCTCAACTGTCTGCTACAAAACCCCCGCTGTCTCTGTTAGTTTGTTTTCCTCACCAGCATTTTTTTTTAGGAACAGCTGAGCACTCAGATTGCCCTTTCCCTGGGACTGAAAGCCAAGTAAACCCAGCTAGCACACACAGCTGCTCCTTCATAGGAGAGTGTTTTGCATCTGGCTAGATCAGTCCTCGAAAGCATGGTGAGAAAACACACTTGGATATCAGTCAATTAATACAACAAAAGACACTTGAAGTAGTTCTTTGCATGCTAAATGCTATCCCTGCAGCCAGTGTTCTGGGTTTCTACCACGTGCATTTTCTTCACACAAGGGAAACTTATCTATTCTCTTCTTGGCACACACCTCAGGCAGCACACTACTTCCTAAAGACACAGCCCTCTGGCTGGGATAGACAAATTGAGCCCAAGTCAGCAGTGTGGGTTCTTCAAGCAGTTTCTGCTCAGTGGCAACTTCCATCACTGACAAGCCTTTGCCAAATGACTGCGTGTGTACTGCACTGTAGCAACTCTTGTGAGGATCTCAGCTGATAGGGCTCTTTGGCCCTTAGTCTGATGCGCTCCAACATCTTTTCCCACATGGCTATACTGAAGTGCCTCTCAGCAGTTTGAAGCAGCAGTCCTTGTACACTTTTGTGGAAACTGGGTCACAGACCTGCACTGACCATCCCAGGAGCACTATCTGCTCACAAAGGCAGGATTGAAAAGCAAACCCAGACCTGTCAACTCCCAAGACTTCAGCAACAAACCACCTGATCACAAGCAAAATCGCTAGGACTGGCAAGAGACCCAAGGCTTGCAGCTCTCACATCCACTCAAATCGAGGCAGGTCTCTACTAAGGATAGGCTGCAGCACTGCCAGGAGGGAGCATGGACAGACACACTGGCTGCTGTTCAGGGCAGCTTCCCACACCTGAAGGGCTCCCTTTTTACAGCCCTTTCCAGCAATAGCTGTAGAAACAGCCAGGAGGCTCCAGACATCAACACATTATATGGAAAACTAAAGGAATCAGGTGAAGTAACTAATGCAAATTATTTTACAATTCTCCTGGTCCTCACCTACTGCACTGTGCACAGACTAGTGGGAAGAGAATGGAAAAAGCAGACACCACCTCCAGCTCAACAACTACCATTAGAACCAAATGACTCCTTAATAAGGAGATCCTGAATTCAGGGAGTTCAGGCAAGTATGGCATTAGATTATGCTATATTTTCATCTGTCTCAGAGGGCCACATTTCCTGTACTGCAAACCCCACAAGAAGGGGTAATTAGATTTTTCCTTCATTGATGTTTGGCTCTGTTACAGAGGCTTTGGCTTTTTGTTCCTGCAGGAGCTTCCCTGGGGAAACTATTTTTTTGAGTTCTACTTTCTTCTTCTTCCTGGCCTTTGCATGAGCAAGGGTTACAGAGGGCCCCCAACCTGATCCTCAGGAGGTCTCCAACGCTGAAGCTGGCCAGGATCCCTGCAGAGACCAGCCTCCCTCTGCATTCAGGCAGCATCTTGTTGACAGACACCCTCAAAGGAAGGGCAATTGCATGGCAGCTGATCTACAGTGTGTCATTCCATTCCCTGTTGAGAAGAACACCTGGAGAAATGTCCCCAGTGCATCCTTGTGAGGCAGTGAGAATGTGCATCCCAGAGATACCAGCCTGGACACAGAGTCCCTGCAAGGCTGAGACCCCTCATTCACACACCACACCCCAAAGTTTTGACATAAGGTGCCCTTGATGTAGCAAACCAGACTCCTTCCCTCCTAGGTAGTGTGGCTGGCACCCCCATGCTGAAATCTGAAGTTTATCCAAAAGTCTAATGGGCAAGGAGCTGGAGTTGTCTCTCATCCTGTTCTCTCCATGTACAATCATTTCAGCCTGAAAATTGTGTGAGCAGCAAAATAAGTCCTTGAGAGAAATCTAGGGATTGCAAGTGACCTTACCCCTGGAGCACATTGTCAACACATTAATTCACTTCTGGATGAAGTTCTAATAGGTTCTGACCTCCAGCATCAGGAAGAGTTTCCTTGACAGCCACACAGCCTGGCAGCCTTCTCCTTTGCTCATGCAAATGCAGGAACTTTTCAATAGAGTCAATAACAGGAGCATACATCAGTTTCTTAAAATTGTTAAATTCGTCTGTAGGCACTTCTGATATCCTTAATCTTCCAGCTACTTGCTGTCCATAGAGAAATCATTTGGGAATATAGCCACAACAACACTTTATTGGGAGAAACACAGTTAAGCTTATTAAGATCAATGTTCATCTTAAAAGGTTGTGTCATTGCAGGCGTTAGTGACAGCTATATTGACTACTGGCTGAGTCTCTTGACCCTCACACAGCTGGCTCCAGAGAGGCCAGGCAAGGTTTGTTCCCTGACCTCTTAAGCACACAGCACAACAAACATTCAACAGCAAGGAGATGAGAGCATGCAAAGGGTTCAGAACATGGCCTTCAGCCACATGGCAGCAGCATCCTTTCATTCCTGGTCCTTGTGACATTTAAAAAACAAAAGTAATGCATTTCATAGATAAAGGTTCTGCCAAAGCTAAGCTTGGGGTATGACATGCAGGACTCAGCAAGGCTGTGGAACCCGAATTCCAGGCAGAGCTGGGATGGTGGCAGAGTCCTCAGGAAAGATACAGTGGCTCTGTACACGCCAAGACAAGGCACTAGAGAATAAAGGGGTTCCAGCAAATACTGGGGAGTGTGAAGGACAAAAGTTTGCACACGTATGTCAGACAAGTTTTCTCTGAAGGAGCCCAAATGGCATGAAAACTTAGTGACCCCGTGCTGGCCTAAGCAGCAGCAACTAGTATCATCCTACAGAATGAGGCACAATTCTCACCCCAAATACCCCACTCAGAGGTATGAATACACAGCAGCTTAGACCCAGCACAAACCAAATAACAAATGTATAGAAAGAGCCACATTACCTCAGGTCTTTCACAGGGGCTTAGGAAAGAGTAAGGAATGAGTCCATGAGACAAGCTCAGGCATCACAGGGAGAAGAAATGCCCTGGCTGGTTGCTGGGCATGATGCCAGTATGACTCCGTCCCCAGCTGCAAGCACAGCCCAAGCCAGAGTAGCTAGGTGGAGAGGACTCAGTGGGCTGGAGCTGAGAAGGAGACATTGCAATTCCTCTGCACAAAAAGCCTGAATTACACACTGCTGCTGGGATCCAAGGGACAAAGCTAAAAGCTGCTCATCTGGCAGCAGGAGACTTCAGCAAGGAGCAGGGAGTTTGGAGAAAGATTGCTTTTGTGTAGGTCACATACAAAATAAACCTCTTAACCACCACTAAGAAAGCAACCAAGCAGAACAGCACCTCTGCAAAACTACTTCAACATTGTTGAATTTACTTCCCTGCATAACACAGACAACAAATAAATAGAAAACAAGACCTTTTAACAAATAGAATATTTTCACCTCTTAAAGACATTTCTGAAATACAGGTTTGCTTCCAAACAGTAACAAAGGCAAAAAAAAGACCCCATTTCCCAAGACATCCGTCTGCACTCACTCTCCACCCCAACAGCTGTAGAGCTTCAGTTCTGCCTAATACCTCCCCAGATTTATTGGATGCCCAGCTAAAAAGCACTGATTGTTCCCTGTTGCCATATTTTGCCATGGGTGAGGAATGTGGGAGGGATCCATAATATTTTTATGACTATTATATGACCTTCTGTTAACTTAATGGGATAAGTCACAGGGCCCTCCCTGAGAAGAGGGCAAGAATCCCTTGAGATGTATGCTCAATGGAGAGGCATAGAGGTCAAACCAACACTGGAGCCTGAACATTGTTGGGAGTTTTAGTTATGAATTATGAATCTAGGTACTATCAGTTGCTATTTTGGGCACTATTAAATTAACAGTCAAGTAAGAAACAGGAGGATCTTCTCAAAAGATAGGGCACTTCCACCTCCCACCCATTAAGGGATATGAAATTTTTAAGTTCTGTAACTAAAACAGTAGTGATTTGTGGTGCCTGATTTATCAAGGCCATAGAGCACCAAGGCAAAATCTTGCCTTCACTTCTGTCTCTCCTCATGCCAAGGGAAAAGCTAATCCCCCAGAAACTCTCTCACCAGCATAGATAATATTTATCAAAATAGGGTATTAACTGCCTTCAGTTCATTTTTCACAATCTGGAGAGTAAAATTGGGTGGCTTCTGACTCAAGCTAAATGATGCAGCATTCACTCATAAGAAAATGCTGCTGGATTCAAGGTGAGCATTTTGCAAGCAGTCATAAATCTAAATCAAGGATAACTTCTGCTAGAAGTAGAAATATTAGAGTAAGAAGGCTTGGAGTCATTAAAAGAGAATTTTGCCTATGGTCAAAACTCCTGTTTTCTGACTTTCTGAAAAAGGCTAAAATTTCCTTTGAATTTCATGCCAGAATTGAAAAAAGTTTTATCATAGGCTAGAGGAGATTCATAATCCTATGTTCCCCAATCATAGAAATTTCATATCCATCAACTAAAAATGTTGCCACAGCTATTCCACAAAGATATGAAGCCAGTGAACTAGTGACAGTAAGTGAAATTTTTATTTGCTTGCACTCCTGAGAGGCAGCCTTAGCATCAAAAAAGGCAAACTAAGCCCCACGTCCTCTGAGGATACCCCAGTGTGGAAAGGAAAACTCCATTCCCAAGAGAGTGCCTGGAGTTTCTGGGGCCTCACTGTGGCTGTGCCTGAAGAAAGGTGAGGGTTTCAGCACCTTTTCTCAAGGGAGCACTGCATTATTAGGAGCCTGGACACTCAGAAATTACCTTCCTGGGAACTTCTGCTTGCATTGACTCAAGAGAAGCTGGCAGTTGGATTCAGAGCCTGTTGAACCTCAAAACCGTGCTCATTTCCCCGGCTTCTTTTTTTTGCCAGCAAAGCACAAAACAGGCCAGGACAACAACATGTTTCTTTTTAGGGCAGGTGGGTGGGGAAATACCTTTTCATTCTCCTCATAATTAAAGCACATCTCATCAGACCACATGAGGGCAGTTTGTCTCCTCAAGGGGAGGAGATTGCTGGCACTCAGCTGGTGGAAACGGTCAGCTGGCTGGTGGGTGGTCCTCAAGCCCTCTTTGCTTGTGTGGGGAGCAG
The DNA here is from genome assembly GCA_013400915.1 of Pardalotus punctatus. NCBI lineage: Eukaryota > Metazoa > Chordata > Aves > Passeriformes > Pardalotidae > Pardalotus > Pardalotus punctatus. The sequence goes on from VZTX01028410.1 coordinate 1,077,538, forward strand.
TCCCAGCCATGGCAGGAAAGCACTTGCTGTCCTTCCTGCTCCCGGTAACCACAACTCACAACCAGTCTCAAACAGCAGCTACACAAATCTACCAGGGACAAGAGAGACGAGCGATAAGTTAGCACCATTTACACCACCAGCTTGAGTGAGCAGCACCATCTCCACCCAGAACCCCAACACCACCAGGAAAACCCTTGTTCATGCAGCTTGACCAGGGAAACAGACCCTGGAGCTTGAAGGAGATTTATGTACTTCAGACTCATGAAAGTTTCATTTACTCTGCTTCTAGGTGTTAAAGGAAGAAATGAGTTGCACTGAATGCAACATTTTTACCAAATACATTTAAGGTGACAAAAAAGCTTTCAGCTGGAACCAAAGCTATTTGTGATCACAGACCCCCTTCAGCAGACCTTTCATGTGAGAGGTCACTACAGCTGCAGCAGGCTGTGTGCTACTGGAGATGCTGGCAGAAACAGATCCACCTCATTCCCTCCATGNGCGGCGGGGGGGAGAATGGCAGCAAATCTCCTGGGTGCCCACTTGAGAAACCTGAGTTAAAGCCCTGCATTGAGAAACCTCAGGCCTAACTCTGGTCAGACTTACGTGGAAACTCAAATTTTTCAAATCAGTATAAATGTAGACAGACATACAGATGTCTTATTGTCTCTAAGACTGGCTTGGTTTTGCGATTTCAAGTTAAATTCTGGTGAGAATATATGAAGAAATGCCTGACTCTGACCTGGGTTCATATCCAAAGGTGACCTCAACTTCTGATCCTTTTGCTCACAGCAGGAGACTCCAGCATTCATGGCCACACAGCCAAGCAAGCCCTGGAGTTACCTCCAGCCTCCTCAGTTTTCTCTCATATCCCCCCTTTATTTCCATACATTTTACTCCATCCTCATTTTTAGCTTTCTAATTCCATGGTGGCCTCTCAAACATACTAAATATAAATGCGTGGACCCAGCTATGTCAATAAAGTGGCCCATGTGGTGAGCACACATGAGGGCAGAGGGCCTTTCCCATCGATGGGAGGGCTGATTGCCAAGCAAATCCCAAGCTCTGCACTCCTACACAGGGAAAGGGAGCCTGAGATTTAGAAGCAGTCACAATTTTTCTTAAAACAGCTGATATTTTTTTTCTGCCTAGAGTAGAAAATGACAATTACTGGCATGCCAAAATCTGCCTCCATCACCAGGAGATGGATACATGGAGGAGAGAGGGTCAGGGGACAGGGAGATATGTAGGGAGGAATTTTATGGTTAAGTGGCATGCAACCAGCAGGGATTACCAGTTTTACTGCTGTGTTGCTGCTGCATGTGCACATCAGTGTTTATCGGGGTGCACAACTTATGGGGACAGTTGGGGATAATCTGAGTGACTCCTTTGTTCCTTCCTGAAACAGAAGTATCTCAGACTTGAAAAATAAGTAGGGTCAGTTACTTAAATAAGATGGGGCAGTTCAGGCTGCCAGACANACTGCCTTCAGTTCATTTTTCACAATCTGGAGAGTAAAATTGGGTGGCTTCTGACTCAAGCTAAATGATGCAGCATTCACTCATAAGAAAATGCTGCTGGATTCAAGGTGAGCATTTTGCAAGCAGTCATAAATCTAAATCAAGGATAACTTCTGCTAGAAGTAGAAATATTAGAGTAAGAAGGCTTGGAGTCATTAAAAGAGAATTTTGCCTATGGTCAAAACTCCTGTTTTCTGACTTTCTGAAAAAGGCTAAAATTTCCTTTGAATTTCATGCCAGAATTGAAAAAAGTTTTATCATAGGCTAGAGGAGATTCATAATCCTATGTTCCCCAATCATAGAAATTTCATATCCATCAACTAAAAATGTTGCCACAGCTATTCCACAAAGATATGAAGCCAGTGAACTAGTGACAGTAAGTGAAATTTTTATTTGCTTGCACTCCTGAGAGGCAGCCTTAGCATCAAAAAAGGCAAACTAAGCCCCACGTCCTCTGAGGATACCCCAGTGTGGAAAGGAAAACTCCATTCCCAAGAGAGTGCCTGGAGTTTCTGGGGCCTCACTGTGGCTGTGCCTGAAGAAAGGTGAGGGTTTCAGCACCTTTTCTCAAGGGAGCACTGCATTATTAGGAGCCTGGACACTCAGAAATTACCTTCCTGGGAACTTCTGCTTGCATTGACTCAAGAGAAGCTGGCAGTTGGATTCAGAGCCTGTTGAACCTCAAAACCGTGCTCATTTCCCCGGCTTCTTTTTTTTGCCAGCAAAGCACAAAACAGGCCAGGACAACAACATGTTTCTTTTTAGGGCAGGTGGGTGGGGAAATACCTTTTCATTCTCCTCATAATTAAAGCACATCTCATCAGACCACATGAGGGCAGTTTGTCTCCTCAAGGGGAGGAGATTGCTGGCACTCAGCTGGTGGAAACGGTCAGCTGGCTGGTGGGTGGTCCTCAAGCCCTCTTTGCTTGTGTGGGGAGCAGTCCCAGCCATGGCAGGAAAGCACTTGCTGTCCTTCCTGCTCCCGGTAACCACAACTCACAACCAGTCTCAAACAGCAGCTACACAAATCTACCAGGGACAAGAGAGATGAGCGATAAGTTAGTACCATTTACACCACCAGCTTGAGTGAGCAGCACCATCTCCACCCAGAACCCCAACACCACCAGGAAAACCCTTGTTCATGCAGCTTGACCAGGGAAACAGACCCTGGAGCTTGAAGGAGATTTATGTACTTCAGACTCATGAAAGTTTCATTTACTCTGCTTCTAGGTGTTAAAGGAAGAAATGAGTTGCACTGAATGCAACATTTTTACCAAATACATTTAAGGTGACAAAAAAGCTTTCAGCTGGAACCAAAGCTATTTGTGATCACAGACCCCCTTCAGCAGACCTTTCATGTGAGAGGTCACTACAGCTGCAGCAGGCTGTGTGCTACTGGAGATGCTGGCAGAAACAGATCCACCTCATTCCCTCCATCATGTGTGTAGGATGTGGGAGGAAGATGAACGCATAATCAGCTCCCAACTGTCATTGAATTNGGGGGGAGAATGGCAGCAAATCTCCTGGGTGCCCACTTGAGAAACCTGAGTTAAAGCCCTGCATTGAGAAACCTCAGGCCTAACTCTGGTCAGACTTACGTGGAAACTCAAATTTTTCAAATCAGTATAAATGTAGACAGACATACAGATGTCTTATTGTCTCTAAGACTGGCTTGGTTTTGCGATTTCAAGTTAAATTCTGGTGAGAATATATGAAGAAATGCCTGACTCTGACCTGGGTTCATATCCAAAGGTGACCTCAACTTCTGATCCTTTTGCTCACAGCAGGAGACTCCAGCATTCATGGCCACACAGCCAAGCAAGCCCTGGAGTTACCTCCAGCCTCCTCAGTTTTCTCTCATATCCCCCCTTTATTTCCATACATTTTACTCCATCCTCATTTTTAGCTTTCTAATTCCATGGTGGCCTCTCAAACATACTAAATATAAATGCGTGGACCCAGCTATGTCAATAAAGTGGCCCATGTGGTGAGCACACATGAGGGCAGAGGGCCTTTCCCATCGATGGGAGGGCTGATTGCCAAGCAAATCCCAAGCTCTGCACTCCTACACAGGGAAAGGGAGCCTGAGATTTAGAAGCAGTCACAATTTTTCTTAAAACAGCTGATATTTTTTTTCTGCCTAGAGTAGAAAATGACAATTACTGGCATGCCAAAATCTGCCTCCATCACCAGGAGATGGATACATGGAGGAGAGAGGGTCAGGGGACAGGGAGATATGTAGGGAGGAATTTTATGGTTAAGTGGCATGCAACCAGCAGGGATTACCAGTTTTACTGCTGTGTTGCTGCTGCATGTGCACATCAGTGTTTATCGGGGTGCACAACTTATGGGGACAGTTGGGGATAATCTGAGTGACTCCTTTGTTCCTTCCTGAAACAGAAGTATCTCAGACTTGAAAAATAAGTAGGGTCAGTTACTTAAATAAGATGGGGCAGTTCAGGCTGCCAGACAGCTGTGCCCCCATTTGCTGTGCAGTGTCCCCCGGTGGTAGGGGATCTGCCCTCTGTCAGGCCAGGGCGGTGGGACTGTCTGTGAGGACTGCAAGCTCTCCCTGGGGCACACCTCTGATAGTTAGAGTGTGACTTTGCTGCCTGCCCCACAGAGAGCCTCTTCTGACTCAAGAGGGTTTAATCAGGCTGCCCATTCTGACAGTCCTCTGTGCAAAGGAGCACGAGGAAGGTGGGCCAGGGCACACAACTTCCTAAGAGGGTGAGTTCTCAGGGTGGGACAGCAGTGAGAGCACAGCCAGGCTCTGGCTCGCTGTCACATTAACACAGCATTGAGCCTGCTCCCAAACTTCAACAGGCACAAATGTGCCCAAGACGGGTTCAGGGACTGGATCTCAGTAAAAAGGGAATACAAAGCAGCCAGTGGGACACAGGATTGCAGGGGATGCCCAAACCAGGCAAATAAAATACGTGGCAGAAACTTATTCCCATTACCACAGACTCATGTGACATGATGGACAAATTCAAATTTACATCCCATCTTTCCAGCTAAGGCCAGGACAATCTCCTCTTCTCCCTCCAGATCACACTAGCCATGGCAGGATCACAAGGCTTTCAGAGGTAAGCACCCATTTTTTCTGACCCAGTGCCCTATGCTGGGAGATTGAGTTGGCATTTGGGGTCTCTGCAGGGACTTGTCTGACCTCACCCAACCTCCATCTCCAGATCTGTTTCCTTTGCTACTGCTTCTCCTTGTTGTCAGCCTCTTCCTATTCCCAGCCCCAAGTACAGGTGACATGACCAAACTTCTGGTTTTAAAGCTATAAGCTTGAAATTCTTTTGGACAACATAGTGAAAGAGGTGATAGATCCTGCTATGCTTGTTTGCTTTGCAGGCTTTTGGAGGCAATGCCAAGTAAAATGAAGCCCAAGAATAAATCCTACTAACAGGGATACTTTTACAAATAACCTCAGCTCCACAGCTTCCAAGTCCTTGAGCATTTCTACATCTCTGCAGCCGAAAACATATGTTTTGTATTGCTTCACATAAATCTCCCTGGTTATTTATCTTTATAAACCCTTCTGTAAATTGCTCACTGGGACTCAAAATGCAGCAAGCAGGCTCTTTGATGTGTCTCAACCTCCAGGTGCATCAATCACTGCTGGGCACACCTTGTTTGCTCTCATGCAAGGGGAAGTTACCAGTCTCCTTTGCCAGAAAAGAGGGCAGAGTTAAATGGTTTTGATGGATGGATGAATGTCTGTAGGCTAAAGCTTATGCACAGAGCTTGTTTACACTGAGTTACTATCACTCCCTCCTCCCACTAACTGATAAAACACTGCTCCACCAGCCTTCCTTATGAAACATACTCCAGACCAAGAGCCTGCACATGAATATTTGATCTCTTTGTGAGCTCCTTTTACACCACTGCATTTCCTCCCATGGTGGCAATCTCTCTCTCTACAGGAATAAGTAAAACATCAGCCTTATTTTGTGGTGTTAAGGTGGTATTTTAGTCTCATTACACACCTGCTCCACACAGAGGTGCATCTCACTCTTCATCATTATAGCACAACTTTTAGTTCAAGGAATAAGTCATGAATTTAGGTAAGAGTTCAGCTGAGTAACTTCCTCGACTGAGAGCTAGCATTGTATTTCACAAGGGAAATGAAGACTTACAGATAGGCAGGCAAGATTCATCATTGTTGAGTAAGCTGTGCTGCTGACATGCAGTGTGATAGTATCTTGATCAAGGCATCGCCCTGCCTCAGTTTCCCCATTCAAAAAGAAAATTAATCAGTGCAATAGAAAAACTGAGAGCATTTACTTTGTGTTGACACAGCACTTCTGTTAGCCTCATTGTTGGGTCTCAGTGATGAGCATGAGCCTGCACATACAGAACACTGTAACACGTCACACTACTGCAGGGAAAGCAACCCCTTGTGAACACCCTCTCACGCCTACATGTGCCTCCTGCACTGCTGCTGCAAGTTGCTGTCTCCCAGGGTGACAGCAGATAATAGAAGTTTTTTGTGGAGTGGAAGTTGAAGGGGTGGAGAAGTAGGAAGGGGGAAGATGGAACCTTAAAGTAGCTTGGTCACCAGTTCAAACACCTACAGTGACAGCCCAAAGCTCATGTCCACTGACAGCTACCAAGGAAGGAATTGGTTGACTTTGGGAGCAAATCTTTATTCAGTGGTCCCAGAGGCAGCTGAATGGCAGATTCAGACAGATGTGTGATTAATTTCATCTCTTCTTCTGCTCCATACAGATAGGCTGAGGCTACTCTGGATTATCTCATGGATAATTTTTCTGCCTCTGCACTGCTCCTTTGGTGCCCCCTGGACTCTGCTTTATTGTGACCTGTGGTGTGAGGCTGGACTTCTTTTACTATAGTCCACTGCTAGAATCAACACATTATTATTAAAGGTGGGAATAGGTCTTTCAAGTCCACTGCTAGAAACAGCATGCTATTCTTAAAGGTGGGAATGGGTCTTTCAATCTTCAATTACCTCCCTATTTGATTACTCCAGTCCCATGGGGACTTCTTGTGGGTGAAGAATTTTTCAGTGTCAGTGGGAAAAGTGGATGCATGCTTACCTGGATCCATATGAGATGAAATCCATGGGCTTCACATCCAGATCACAAGCCATGCCTATATTGCAGTAAGTGATCTTAAGTACAGTCTTTCCCATCTGCTCTGCCTGTCCGTGTGTGTCTTAGTGATCATTTCTAGCTGCCTGCCAATGCATAACTAATAGTAGCAAACAAAGATTTGACTTGGGAGCATTCTTCCCTCTGGATTTTGAGTCTCTTTCTGCAGTTTTTCTCTGCAATTTTGTGAGCTAGGAGTGTGTTTTCATGGAGAGTCTCGCATAATCACGTGGTTCTGGGAGCTGGACACCAAGCTCTGGGAGCCCCGCTGTGGAACTGGAGAGCAAATGCATAATAAATAAATGTAATTTTGATAGTTCTTGTTATTACATCTTAGTTTAAGAAAAACACATGGGTTTTCAATACATACATGCATACATTTTCCTATGTATGCATACATCTTGATCACACATCTCTCTGCCAAATACTATGTAAAATGTCACAAGCTCAGCGCACATTGCTCAGCCCACCCCCTTGGAGAGCAGAGCGGCACTGGGATGGGGATTGATCCCAGCTGTACTGAGCAAAGCTGAGATCTGGGGGATGGCCAACCAGGAGCTCCTGACACATGCTGCCACAGGGAACCAGTGTTAGTCCACTTTTTGGAAAGCTTCTAAGGTTGGTGTCAAACAGGTGAGCAAACAAGAGAAAGGAAGTTCACGCTGACATGCTGGGAGATCGCGTTCCTCAGTGAGGGGTGTTAGCCTGGAGCTGGGGTCAGGAGGCTTGCAGGTTTCAGAAAGGGAGAAAGAGAGAAGCACTTTCCCACAGCTACAGGAATCAGCAGCAAGTCAGAGACACAAGTGCTGTAGAAGTCTGTGAGATCCCCACAAGTGCATCAGATTTGTTCCTACATTCATTTTCTGCTTAAGATTGCCTTTGCCACAGAGGCACCAACCTCAGTCCCCTTGGCCTGGCATCACCCCCACATCATCCTGCACCACCATGGCCATGAGTTTTGCTGGATCCCTGGATGAGAGCTTAGCCCCAACCACTGCCAGGCACAAGGCACAGCCTGTGCAAGCACCAGGCCTGGCACCAGGATAAATGCAGTATCTCTCCAATTGAGCCAGCAGTAAGAGGGTCCCTAGGGGGGGCTGTGAGTACAAAGGCTCTTCAGCAGCCCCTCCAGCTCACCCTCTCTGCTGGTTCAGTCTGCAGCACTGGAGCTGTGCACCAAAGCCCTCTGGGACTAGCTGGTCTAATGTGGGACAACTGGGGCAGTGTATTCCTGAGCCTTGACATTTCTGGTGGGGTGGGAAATTCCCAGAGGAGCAGACAAGTGTTCGGCAGCATGTTGATCCCTTTGATTGCAGAGCATAAAACACAACAGGCCAGCTATTGATCTGTGTTTGCTGCAGCTCTGGGCTCTCCCCGGTCCCCTTCAGATCCATGTGGTGTCTATCACGCTTCTCTTGTTCAAACAGTAAAACTTAATAGTGTCCTTTCATCCCCACCTTGCAGGGGGCTAGCTGCAACCTGCCTTTCACAGGGAGCAGCTGGGATCTCTGTGCAGTGGTGGGGTCCTGCTGTCCCCTGCCGGGCATCCCCAGCACGGCCTGCAGTGCTGCCCCAGATTTGGACACTCCAGAGGGCATAATTTCTTCTTATAGCAAAGAAAGAGGGGGCACACTTCAGATTTTCTCTTTAGCTGCTTATATGACTTCAGACAGCCCTCTGCCATGTTTTTCCCTGACTCACGAGAAGAGGGAGGTCTGCCAAGCTCACCTCAGCATGCTGTCAGTTCATTCAGACTGGTTTGGACCTCTGGGGATACAAGGCAGAGTGAAACTCTTGCTAACTGCAAGGAGATGTTCATAACCCAGTGAACCCACAGCTGCAGACCATTGGTGCTTCCAATCCACAGGGTCCATCTTCCATTAGCCAGCTGCTGTGACAGCCCATTTCCTTTCCCTGGCAGGTGACCTGGTAGAAGGAGGGTGCAGGGAGGTGGCACAAGGCACCACCACAAAGGCTCTGGGCAGCTGCTTGCTGGCTCCTTGTTGGTGGGCAAGGGAGAGCATTGGGGTCAGTCTGTCTCAGCTGAACACTCTGGTGGGAGCAGCACTCTGTGCTGCTCGGAGAGGGGACCAAGGCTGCTAAGCAAGGCTGCCTGACATGGTGGCTATAGCTGAAGGCTGAGGAGAGAGGAGGAGGAGAAATATCAGAAGCAGATTTCCAGAACATTGTACAAGGCAGTTTGGGAACTGTTTTTGTACATTGGGTAAGCTAAGTTCAGCATGTTCCCATGGGTTTCCTCCAGAGCATGCCTTGTGGTACCCTATGCCCCAGGATGGGATCTCCACTCTCTGCAGCACTCCTGCAGCATCACTATTTTGCAGGGACCAACATGAGGTGAGTGTGTTCCTCCCCTACATCCTTGCAAGGGCAACCACTCCACACAAATGCTGCCCTGTGGCCTTGGTCACAGAGGAATGGCCACAGAAGAATGGTGGTTGTGCCACAGCAAAACTGACCTGAGCAAAGTGTGAGGAGGGAGAAATGAAGACAGAGACCAACATTACCATGAAACTGTAACCCTGAGATAAAATCCTCTCAAATCAATCCATATATCACGGGAAGCAGACTGTAAATGTGAATCCTGGCTGGCAGCCAACGTGCAAATGACAAGCCTCTGTGCAAGAGAAGTGCCTTAATGTGCAGTGGAGACCACTGCTGTTACGTGCCCTGGAACAGCTTGTGCTGGTGCACAGGTTTTACAATGTTGGTTACAGGCTATTAAACCCCTCTAAGCTCAGAAGTTGTCAGTCCTCTTCTGACTGCATAAACTCATTCCTAAAAACCTCACCAAAACACACCCTCAGAGGTGTTAGAGGGTATCATCTCCCCACCTGAACAGAGGCAGAAGGAGAAGGGACTCTTCTACCAAGAAAAATCAAGTTCATATGAGGTTGCTTTGTAGGAGCACTAGCCAAAAAAATCCTAAATGGAAGAAAGGAGCTGCTAAATGAGTGCTGATACCAGCTCACTCCATGCTACCCTGCTGGGCACTGGAGTGAGAGAAACATCTAGTGAACCCAGAAGAGTGAGTGAAGACCTCATGTTGCCCCAGGTTAAGGGTCTCCCCCCATTGGGGACAAGCACTCTTAGGAAGGCTAATATAGGCCCACTCAGAGGATGGAGGTTGGGCGGTAGCCAAAGGAACATGGGAAGGAGATGGAAGGTTTAAATTGTTAACATATTAATCTACTTTTTCCAAATAGATTCTGTTCCTCCATGACGACCACCACTGCCACCCATATATTTACATTTATTTAAAACCCTGAGGCATGTTGCTCTCCAGAAAGGAAACATTGCTGTCAAGGGCACTTGGACAAAGTCATTTACTTTGTGGGTGAGAACTCAGTGAAGTTTGTAATAAGAATGCCAGAGTAAGAGCCCAACATGCTGCACTGTCCATGCTGGCTAAGGGGACCCCCAGCACGGGAGGAGGCAGCAGCTTACTGCCTTCAGCAGTGCTGGGTGCTGCTGAAGGATGGCTGCTCATAGCTCAGGGTTGCACTGTGCTGTTTTCTGCATCTCTTCAAGCCTAAACTCTTGACTCTAAGTGATCCTGAAAAACTCTTATATCTTCCTTTCCTCCATTTGCTTTTAAAGTAGTTTTCTACTTTTCACATTTGCAAAGAGACACCTTCAACTCAATACATTAATGTTAAAAAAAGAACATGACAGTAAGAAAAAAAGCATCCAGACTATTTGCACAACCTGAAAGAGCCTGCACAACCTGTACAATGTGGGAATACCCAAGATTAGCTCAGTTAGAGCATGGTGCTAATAACTCCAAGGCTGTGGGATCAATCCACATATGAGCCATTTACTTACCCATATAAGTAAGTACTTACCCTTCCCTTCCAACTCAGAATATTCTGTGAATCTGTATTCTGTAAACCCCAGGGCTCTTAAGCTGTTTTGGTGATTTCTGGAGGCAGAGGGTGCTCCTGGAGCCTCCAGCAATGCACCATGAGAGGGCATGGGGATCACCCAGGCAATGCCCAGCCACAGTAGGCAATGCCATAGGTACCCCAGCTGGGCTTTTCCTCAGCCTTCGTGTGACCTTCCCTGTTGGCTGCCTCTGTTTTCCACTTTCTTGAAAAGGAAGGCACACCACTTGTGGAAAACAGGTAGTTTCATCAAACATCCGAGGTGGTGCAGGAGGACAAGAGGAAATGGGAACACCCAAAGGCAGTGCCTGTGCTGCAAGGCAAAGACATGATTTGGGTTTGCAACATTCCGCGTTGCCCCTCAGGATCCTCTGGAAACCCTTCTCCAATGGGCTTTTCCATTTTTCATATGGAAAATGTGCACTGTGCCCAAACCTCATCAGGATTGCATGCAGCAAAATTCCTGCCACTCACAACTTTGTGAATGTTCAAAAAAACAGTATCGGCAGTAATGTACAGGAATCATGGACCCATTTCANGCCCTGTGCTGTTTTCTGCATCTCTTCAAGCCTAAACTCTTGACTCTAAGTAATCCTGAAAAACTCTTATATCTTCCTTTCCTCCATTTGCTTTTAAAGTAGTTTTCTACTTTTCACATTTGCAAAGAGACACCTTCAACTCAATACATTAATGTTAAAAAAAGAACATGACAGTAAGAAAAAAAGCATCCAGACTATTTGCACAACCTGAAAGAGCCTGCACAACCTGTACAACATGGGAATACCCAAGATTAGCTCAGTTAGAGCATGGTGCTAATAACTCCAAGGCTGTGGGATCAATCCACATATGAGCCATTTACTTACCCATATAAGTAAGTACTTACCCTTCCCTTCCAACTCAGAATATTCTGTGAATCTGTATTCTGTAAACCCCAGGGCTCTTAAGCTGTTTTGGTGATTTCTGGAGGCAGAGGGTGCTCCTGGAGCCTCCAGCAATGCACCATGAGAGGGCATGGGGATCACCCAGGCAATGCCCAGCCACAGTAGGCAATGCCATAGGTACCCCAGCTGGGCTTTTCCTCAGCCTTCGTGTGACCTTCCCTGTTGGCTGCCTCTGTTTTCCACTTTCTTGAAAAGGAAGGCACACCACTTGTGGAAAACAGGTAGTTTCATCAAACATCCGAGGTGGTGCAGGAGGACAAGAGGAAATGGGAACACCCAAAGGCAGTGCCTGTGCTGCAAGGCAAAGACATGATTTGGGTTTGCAACATTCCGCGTTGCCCCTCAGGATCCTCTGGAAACCCTTCTCCAATGGGCTTTTCCATTTTTCATATGGAAAATGTGCACTGTGCCCAAACCTCATCAGGATTGCATGCAGCAAAATTCCTGCCACTCACAACTTTGTGAATGTTCAAAAAAACAGTATCGGCAGTAATGTACAGGAATCATGGACCCATTTCATAAACTCAGGGATTTGGCCACCCTGGAAAAATTCCAGTTTGAAATACAGACCAAGAACCTGTAGAAGAGAAGTTGTCACTGTGCCCTCGGAACAAGTCATCTCTACCCCCAGGACAAGTCCATACAACACAGGCTGCCCAGGCTCAGCTTCATGATGTCAGGCAGGTGAGAAGGGATCATAGGGGACAGGTTCAGCTGGTTGCTCCCTCCCGGAAGGGCTGTCTGTGTGTGAGTTGAGCATGATTCACTGAGTCCCTTGCCCACAGCAGCTTCCCAGGCAGCGCAGCGAGGGGCAGGGGCAGCAGTGACTCTCCAGATGCTGGCTGCAGCACAAGGTGAGCTCACTGACCTGTGAACCCACAGCCCTGCAGGCACCACATGTCCGTGCTGCCCACTGGGACTGTGCTGTGCTCACATGGCCCTCCTGCCGGCACTGCCATGCCCAGATGCTGCTGCCCACACCACCTCTTCCTTGAGTGGCCACAGGCAGGGATTAATGGTGACCTCCAGCGAGATGTATCCTGTTCAAGCACACAGGAGCATGGGGCTGGGGTCCGGAGCAGGAAGTAGTTTCTTGTCTTGTCCTTCAGGTATACCTAGAGCTGCTCCTCCTCTCAGGCAATGTGTTCTGCAGAGACAAGCCAAAAACCATCAGACTATCTACTAAATCCAAGGCAAAGAGGTCAGAGTACCTGTGCAGCCCATTCCCATATTATGACACTTGTGAGACCCTGTTGCTGTTCAAATGGCTCTGGCAGCTACAAAACAAAACCATATTTCAATGGGGTTCCCAAGAAAAGAAATAGAGATCTCCCTTGCTATAGTAGTCCAAGTCTGTAAGACCCCTGTGAATACATTTGATCTCATTGTTCCTGCACATCCGCACAGACACTTCCCAAGCCATACTAGCTGGAACCTGGATGGTGAGCAGCAGCCATGGCTGGGGGCTCAGCTGCAGGAGGCAGTGGGGCTGCGGTGCCCCTCGTGAGTTGCCAGCAACATGCTGCTCTCTTGCCAAGAACAAACATCATCATCCTCACAAATGGTTAACCTGCCGGGAGCTGCACAGCACTAATGACTTCACATTCATTTAATCAGCTTGGGCTTCCAGAGCCTCCACCTCGGGAGCAGGGAAGGCCGTGCACCCATGCACTGGGGGTACAAATGCTCCCAAAGCCGCACCCCTGCCTTACCAATCATTAATCACCCCGGGCCAGCCAGGAGCAAGCGGCAAGCAGGAAAAGGCCAGGTGTCCACAGCCCCCACGGGAGCAGCAGGAAGCAGCGCTGACCGGTTCCCTGGGGTGGCAGCTCATTCTCCGACCACCCTCTCCTGGGAGGCCCCGTGGAGGTGGCCAGTCCTACATGCACTGCCCTTTGCTTCAGGAAGGTCACTCGGTGCAGGGAGAGAGAGGCTCTGCCTGTTTCTGGGAACTGCTGGGCTACACGTGAGGTGGGGGCTCTGAAGAGGAGTTTCTGCCTGGCTGTACCACAGACTTCATCTCTTCGCCATGCAGCACAAGGCATTCTGGAGTGCCCTGGAGTATACCTGCCGATTGCTGGGCATCTCCACTGCAGCAGGTAAGAGCAAATTCTCTTTTTCTTTGGCACTGAAAGGCACTGAGTGGGTGTTGGGACCCCCAAGCTGCCTTCCTGCCTTTGGCCAGGTGCAGCCACTGCCCCATCCTGTGAGGGGGACAAGGAAACTTGCTCACTTTTGCTTTGTGATCCTGGATAGGATAGTGCTGGGTGCCTGGCCAGGCTTTTTCCAAATGCTATGGGAGGCACAGTGAGACATCAGAAAGGATGAGCCAACATTCCTAAACTGTATTCTTCTAAAACAGACATAGGTACGGGCAAGATGTGAATGAGATGGGAAAGTAAAATACTCATGGCTGTGCAAAACTGCCAGGCTACTCTGTGGGATGTGAAGATGAAGGAGGAGCTCCTTGTGCTGTGCACAGTGAGATGTCTTGTGCCAGGCAGGATGGAGAAGCTCCATCCCAGCCACCATGGCATGTAGTTACTACAGAAGCACTGCTCTGCCTCTCTAGCAACCTGTTCGGGAGCAGCTCAGAGCAGTTCAGGTTATAGCAGCAGTACAAACACCATAAATTCACCTACCTGGTGAATTGCATCCTCTCACCTGCTGCCAGGGCTGCTTTGGAGCAGGGTGTTCTGGGTTCGGTGACACACCCAAGTGTTTGGTTTCAGGTGAAATGCAGGTGTTTTGTGCTGGATGTCAGACACCGCATCTCACCTGGGAGGACTGCGCGCCATCTCACATGGAGCATCCCCAGATGGGACTTGAGGAATCAGCTAAAGCAGAGGACTCGGGGGTTGCCTCTGGCACTGTTGCTGACTAGCTGTTACTGGACAGGACAGGACAGGCAGCACACTCTGCCTCAGTTTCCCCACCAGTAAAGCAGAGATCAAAGTGCCTGTTTTGTCTAAAGGCTGGAGCTGTGAACCAGAGGTTCCTGGTGAGAGGTGACTTGAGGTGGTGCCTGTGGTTCCTGTTTCAGACCCTCAGGGATTTCAGAGTCAGACACTGCAGAGTAAGTCACAGCAAGGCCCTCCTACCTTTGTATTTCCTTTATCAGCTGCAGACAGTCATGAAGACACACTTTGCTCAAGTTGGGGACAAAGTAGAAAGCACAAAGGTCAGCTGAAGGGTGACCAGGTTCCCAAGGACACACAAAGCCCAGCTGGGATGATGGAGGCTCTGGAATGTGCTTTAAAGAACTGATACTGATAACAGGCAGAGATCTGAGTCTCTGAGTTTATACAAACTCCCAGCAGATAAGTGCATGGCATGATGATACTGCAACAGTGGGAGATGGGATGCAGCTTTAATCAGAAAATTCAGATCTCTTCATTTCTTCATCCCCATCCCCTTGGGCCCACATGAGCCTCATGCTGGTCATATTCTCGCTTAAAACTCCCAGGAAACTCATAGTGACCTTCCTGGGAGAAAATGTGAGCTTGTTGCCATGAGAAAACAAGATAGAACAACAAAATTTAAAGTAATTTACAATGTGGAAGTGTGTTAGTGGGGTATCATCTTTCTCTCCTGCATGTTTTCTTTTCATCATTTTGCAGCATCTACACATCTTTAGTTTTTCTTTAAATGAACAATGCAGCTATCTGTCTGCTGAGCATCACAGAGCATAGAGAGCTGCAGTCAACTCACTGTAGTTTTCCATAGCTCTGGTGCATTCCCAGTATCACCTGACTTTCCCAAAAGGCCAGTGAAGAATGGGACGTGCCTGTGTTTTATTCCTCTGTGTGTCTCAATGGAGTAAGAAATCAGCTTGATGCAGTGTTTAGTGCCTGATGAGGTGTGTGAGGTTTTTGCATGAAATGGAAACCATGCAGAAGGGGTTCCCATGGGTTTTATTTGAAAAAAAACTATGAAAGGGAGAGTGCATCAGCCTCACTAATTGATTCTGAGAAGGCCTGGCCAGCTCCTTATGCTGCTAGTAAATGCAGGTTACCCACATAATATAAATCTCCCCTTCCCCCAGGATCTCTGAGTGTAATGGCTCTCTGCAATGGCGTAGCTACAGGGTTTCCTTTGTATCAGAAAATGGCTAACTTGTCTTATGGCAAGTTAGCAAAGCTTTGTCAAACAGCCCTGTGATTTGCTGCAGTGTTTTCAGTGTCTCTAGTTCAGCGATTTTAGGCCTTGTGATTTTTGCATCTAGGAAAGCGTTCCTGCTTATTTCTTAATTCTCATGCTTTCAACCATTTAATTCCTAATCATGTGCCTTTAGCCACATGGTTTGGACAAGATCCAAATCAAGGCAGTGACTAGTCCAAACAAGCACCTCAGAAACAGCTCTTTTCTTCTTGCAGATTCTTCATCCAAACAGCTTTGTGGATAAAGCAGAAGCTGTGCAAAAGGAGGAAATCTCCCCATCCAGAGTAGAGGCTTGAGCTAACAGCCAAGCTGTAGAATTCTGCATTCATCCACAGGGAATGAATGAATGGATGAATGAATGGGAATGAATGAACTCCACATTTGTAGGGAAGATTATAAAGAATGGTCCTTAGTCACACGATAGTAAAAGACAGTACTTTGCATGTAGGATTACACAGTCCTTGCAGCTTCACAGCCCTCTGATGTGGCTGATTTCCCTGTGCTCTGCTCAGGGCTGGAAAGGCAGTGTAGAAGGGTGGCCCCATGGGTTCCCTTGGCTGACAGGGTCCAGCAGCTGCAGGTGACACAGGGAAAACACAGAGGGCTTTCTTTCAGCCCAGATGGGAAAGCTGACCTTTGGCATTGAACTACACTGCAGTCTTGATGGGCACTGATCTGTGTCCTTGTTTGGGAGCCTGGTACCCCTTTCTGAATGGGGCAAACCACAGCTCAGAGAAATGGATCCAACCTGCACCTCAAACCTTGGCCAGTGTGCATTGATCAGGACCACTGGTGTACATCTTGAGCACCAGTGAATAGGTGGGGACTGCTCAGTGTGGGGTGGAGACGTCGGGTGCAGACAGGAGACTGTCCAGGGTAATACTCTGGCTGTGAAACCTGGGCTCCATTCAGCTCCACACTGCTGACACTCGTGCCCTGTGAATTGGCATGTATTGACCAACTCGCTGCAGCTGGTGTGAGGCATTACATTTCTGTTCCACTTTAGAAACAGTCTTCAAGGGAACTGAAGGATGTTGAAGGAAGTTTTCTGTCCCCTGAAGTTATTGGCCAATCCATCAAAGATTTTAGCCTTGCTAATACTCTTAAACCCCCTTAAACTGACTCCCTGGTGTGCTGTACTGGCCGGGGCACTGAGAGAATGTTCATTCCCTGTTTTTAATCTGCCTGCTCCCATTATATGTTTTTCTGTTTGGCTAGCAAAGGGTTTTGATGCTATGGCTACAGCCTTTTGTGGAGGCAGCTGGCACAGCTGCCTTGCTTTGCAGCCACGTGTTGGGTGTAACAGGCTTGGGCAAGCAGGGAGTGGGGCTGGCAGACACTGGGAGGACCTGGCCCTGTGGCAACTGAGATGTGGTGGCACAGCAGAGGGTGGAAGGGTCCCAGGACACTGCTGCTCACCTCCCCCAGCTTTCAAGGCCAGCTGGTATTCCCAGAGCAGCTTTCCCCAGCCCACACAATGGCAAGGCTGCAATAATAGCAGAGCAGCTGGGAAGGGTTTCAGGGCTGTGTGTCAAGGGCAGCACTCAGCTCTGAGTGGGCTGGTGTGTCAGCATGAATCACTGATGCTGGCAGCCCTAACATGCTGCCCTGCATGAGAGAAGCAGCCTTGCAAGCCCCTGGGGGAATGGGAGAATCTATCCTGGGAGCTGGGAACTAACCTGAGGGAACTGGGAATGAGCCCTGCAGTCAGCGTCTTTCCTGCCTTCTCTTTCTAGTGCTGATCGGTGTGGGCGTAGAAACTCTGCAGCGAGGACAGTTCAAAAGCCTGGCTTTCTATCTGCTGTGAGTATTTTTGCCCTTGAAATCAGAGCTGGCAGGGGTGACAAGATCAACCATTCCACCATATGTAGCACCAGACTAGACTGCAACAGCAGCAGGGAGCAGTGTCCAAGGCTTTGGTGATTTCAGATCTCCAAAGTGAGGTTTCAGAAAAATAAGCTATTTCTGTTAGAAAAGGAGATGCGACCATGGACTCAGGCAGGCCAGAGGCAACACTGGCTGCAAGTGGACTCCCCAGGAACAGAAGGGCTCTGAATTTTCCTCCACAAGCCAGATGAGCAGAGGGTGTTCAGACTCCAGCACACAGACTGTGTTGGGAACTGGACAGTAAATTCTGGCCCCCTGTGCCCTTTTTGCCCACCTGGAGAACATACTCAAGCACAGCCCTGTCCCCCTGACAGCTCCACCTTTCAGTTTTTCAGGAGTTGCAGTTACTGTCTGTGAAGGCTCCTTCTTTATCAGTTTGTTCCTGGAGATGTGCTTCACGTGAGTAGACCCTGCCCACTACTCTCCAGCCACGGTGGGACCTCCCTAGGGCACCTTACCCCTTACAGGCAACACCAGACCTGGGGAAGCTGCCAGTGCCAGACCAAAGGCCCTGCCCCTAATGCCAAGGCAAGTGCACTCAGACAGAGGGGGAGGTAAATGGGTCCATGTCCACCACCCTTTAAATCTGTGTTTTAACCCAGGCTTGTGCCTTAATTTGCTGAGCATCAGCACAAGCCCTGGTCTCCAGCATCCACTTAACACAGGGTTTAGGCACAAGGTAGCAGGGTTGAGGGAAGAGCCAGATCCCCTGGGTGAGGTTCAGCTCCCTCCAGAGACAGCAGAGAAGTTAAAATGTAAACAATCCTTATGACCTTTTCAGAGGCTGAGCACTCCTGCTGTCTTCTAGCATAAACTCAAAATCCTCACAGTTTAGAAGTGACACCTTACTCCAGCTAACAGACACTTGATTAGTGAGATGCTGAGATGCTGGCCTCTGGAAAATGCTCTTCTCCCAACAGGAGATGCTCAGGCTTTGCTTGCCTTCTTTGACAAACATGTCTATCTCCTGGCAAACCAGAGTGAGGATCTGCACATCTAGATGGGTGATGGCTAGGTCCAAATCTTCTTGGCATATGCTCGATGCCTCATCCCACAAGGACCTCTCTTTCTCTCCCCAGTCACAAGCCTGAATCCCTAGCACAGTCCTGCTGGAAGCGAGCTAGACGCCCAGGGAGCTTCCAGAAATTCCTGGGGTACACGCTGCTCTCTGTGGCTTGCTTCCTGCATCCCGTCCTCGTCTGGCACGTCACCATCCCTGGTGAGAAGCTTGGGTGGGGAGTAGTGCAGATGGAAGAGGAGCATGGTCTGTCGAGGTCCTGTGAGGGTGGGGATGGGCAGGGAGCTGGGCTGGTGGCAGATGGTGCTGGGCTAGCCAGACCAAGCTCTGCTTGGCAAGCTCTTCCCACTCTCCCTGGCCCTCAGCCAACATGGCCTTCTCCCCAGGCTCCATGTTGGTGCTCACCGCCCTGGCCTACTTCCTGCTGAGCAAGAGGAGGAAGAGCCCAGGGCACAAAGAGACGCATCCCCAGGTGGGCCAGTACGTGGACCCTTCAGCCACTGTGGCAGCCCCGACCGTCATTGGTGACACTGAGCAGACATACACCTTCCACGGGGCCCAGAGGGAGCAGCACCGCTCACTTCTGGGCCATATGAAGAGCATCCTGAAGGGCAGCAAGGACAGAAGCTCGGCCCCAGAAACTCCTGCCCAATCTGCAGCCGTGCCAGTCCCTCGCAAGCAAGTGCACTTCCAGGAGAAGGTGGTGCAGATCATCCCCTCTGTCAGCGAGAGCTTGGAGGACATGGAGAGTGAGGCTGAGGAGAGCACCTCAGACACAACACCCATCCTCACTCCACCTGATGCCCCCATCATCCTTGCTCCACTCGGCTCCACTGGCCTCTTTTGAGCCCTCAGCAGGAATGAGGGCAGGACAGACCTGCTACCCTGGAACAGATGCTCCAGCAGCCAAAGGGCCCCAGGAGGTGACCCTTTCTGCCTTCTACCCCTCACTTTCAGGGTGACAACTGTGCCACCCCCTCTTCAAGGGGCTGCCTGCACTATCTGGTCCCACGGGTGGTGGCAGGGCCACGGGACAGGCCGTGGTTCAGCCAGGGCAGGGCCAGCACAGCAAGGTTTCTGCTCCCACAGCCTCACACACGTGTCACCCCCTGCTCAGCACTGCCCATCACTGCGGTGCTCCGGCCCGGCACTGCAGCCATGGCGTGTGCCTCCCTTCTGGCAGCAACAGGCAGGAGGAGGGGAGATGGCCCTGCCCCAGGGGGCTCTGCTGGGGCACTCGTGTTCCTGTGGTCCTGGCTGCACGTTGGTGAGCTCGGGGCTGGGCCACATTCAGCACAGGACACTACTGCCCGCAGGTTCCCTCACAGCACCTGCACCCGCTGCAGCACCTTCAGACATCCAAAACATTATTTCAGAGGTGGGCTGAGACCAAACACACCCCTGGCACTGGCACCTGCTTAGTACCTCCCCAGGCACCCTCTGAACCCAGGCTAATATTCATCTCTGGCCTTGGGGACACCTAAGGAGGAGCAGGGTCCTGCCAGTTGTCCCCTGCTTGGGCAACCCTCTTGAGTTAGAAGAGCTTTGGGATGATATGGCAGCCCAGATCTTAAGGTTCTGCACCACGCTGTCCCAGCAGACTCCATGTAACTCCAATGTGTGTAAATATGGCCCCGAGAGGGCAAAGGCAATAATAGAATTACCATAATGTCCCTCCAGTTTCTTCCATACCAGCTCTTCCCTGAATTCCTTAACTCTGGCTTAATCCTAGCATAATTTCTGCCTTTTGAGGACAATTCTGTTAAAATCAGGCATTTCCCTCCTGTTCAACTTACCCCTTTGGCTCTCTCCCACCTGAGGGCGTGTGGGAAGAACTCAGGTGGCTGGCTTCCCTTGGATATGGGACGTAAAGCCACACTGTCACCATTGTTGGGGTGAAAAGATGTAACTGCTGTGAGCCCAGACACACAGCACTGGGGGGAAGTGATGGTAATTAGAGAAGGTTCCTGAGACCTGCTAGACTCTTTATAAGGTAGAAGCTAGTTAAAATGGCTGTTTTTCTTGAAAATACATTATTTCTTCTAAGATCTCAGGTCTCCAAGTGGCAATCACCATGTTCATTTAGGGAAGCAGTGCTGGTCCAAGCATAATCAGAAGGCAATTGAGATAAAAAACCACCGCTACTTTTTAATAAACTATTTTAAAGTGACTTCTAATTTGTGATATGGATGAGGAAGATGAAAGATATTGACTCACAGTATTTGACTGCCTACGTTTAATAATGGAGCTGTTGACAAGAGCAGTTTATGGAGCACTTGTCAGCCCTACAATGAGACATAGACAAAAAACTTCTCGTTGCATCACCAACATTTAAAGTGATAGCTGGTATCAATCTTCTCTAAACATGATACATGGATTAGAGACCTCCTGTTTCTGGCTGCAGAAATTAATCTTCCCTCCTGTCATGGTGTGCTGGGGAAGAGTCACGTACACATCTGCCTTTAGGGTGGATTTGCACCTATAAAAATGTCTTCAGAAAATTGCACCTGGTTACAGTCTAACACAGCACAACCAATAGCAGCAAGCCCAGGATCCAACCACACCTTCACCCTTAACTTGATGTATTCATCACAGTAGGAAACAAAAAAATAAAGCTATTTTCCTCTAAAGTTGGTGACAAACATACCTGCACTGACCAACGTCCTGACCCAGCCATGCTAACAGGATACCCACCATGGCCAACTCTACTGAAAAAGGCTGTGCTTGGAGGTGGCTCCCCAGCTCAAGCACACATCTGCTTTGCAATTAGAGCCACTCATTAGCAAAGTCAGCTTTCTGCATCATCCAAGGCCCTTCTTTGAACATTGCATAATTAATTGCACACAGGGAGATAAACTTCATTGAAAAAACACTGCTCCTGATATATCAAGCAATCTGCTGACAAGAGAAAGTCCATATTTCTCTAGCCCTCAGCAAAGCTCCTGGGTAGCCTGGGTGGGAACAGCTGCTCTACCACAAATTTCATCCTTCAGCCCTTACCTTATCACCCAGCCCCATAGATTTGTACCTGTGGGGCAACAGGGCCAGCTGGCAAGGGCTGAAACAATGTGGCGACAGCACCTTTGGCACCCAGTAGTGTGTAGGGAGCAAATTTCATCATTCTGTGAAGTGCTTAAAATAAGTTTGCCATTGTTAGAGTCTGTAGACTTAGGTTTCAATTTTTAGCCTCATCTTTCAAAGGTCTGTTGTAGGTTTCCCTTCAGAATCAAGACTGGAGGAACCTACACGTGAAGTGTTTTTTCAGCCTTCATGGAGCCAGCATTGGACCTGCTTGCTTTTCTTGCCTGCTCCCTTGTGCTGGCCTGGCTATTCTCCAGCCCCACAGCTAGTTGGCTCAGGAGATAAAGGCTGGGGAAAAAAAGCTGCTTGTCTTCTCTGTGGTATTAAATTGCCTGTTCAGTTAGGGTCCATGGCTGACTCACCCTGGAGCCTGCCAAGAGCCTGCATCCCTGCTAGGGAAGTGGATGCTCCTTCAGAGGCAGAGAAGCTGCCCCTCAAACAGCACCTGAGCTGCTTCCCAGGGTGTCCCTGACAAGGACTCTGTCTGTACATCCCTTGCACTGCTCCTCACCACCCACCCCACCCCTGGTGCCATCTTCCAGCTCCATCAGAACACAGACCTGTTAGCCCAGAGGAACAATAATTAGGGGAAAAAAAGCAGGTAGTTATCTTCTCGGGTAATGAGCCAAAGAAGTTCAGGGAGGGCCAGCCTCAAATGAAGGGGCTGTGGGATAAAAGAAGCCCTTTCAGAGGCAGCAAGTTGTTAGAGCAGCTCAACTGCTTAAAGAAACAAAACCTCAGGCTTTCTTTAAAACCCAGTGCAGAGGAAATGTTCAGCCTCAGGGGGTGTCAGATGACTTTGCAGAGGCCTCAGAGATTATTCACTCAAGTGTGCACTTCTCTGTTGGCCTCTCTCCCTACATCTAGCTGTGAGAGTCATCCCAGGGGCTACTGAAAGCACCAGAGATGCTGTAGAGGGCTGTGGGGGGCCTGTATGAGAAAAGCTCTCATACATGCATGGTAATTGCAGGGAAAGAAAAAGAGGAAGAATTTGATGCTATTAACATTGCAGTGCATAGTATCTGAATTTGAGCTACCTGAACTCTAAGTCCACACAGCACTAAATGAACTCTGCTATGTAATTTTCGCCTGCATTGCAAAAATTCGTTACTCAGCTGGTCCATTGAGATTAATCCACTGAGTTAAAGTGCATAAAGCTATAAACTCCTGTGGATTCACATACTGAAAGGAAATGAGATGAATCATCCAAAAGAAATACATGTGTAAGATAAAACCTTGTGAGGTAATTCTGGCAGAAATTGTTTCCTTCAAAATTTCCACCAAAGATTCCCCTGCATCAGGAAAAATTTGCCTGCTTTACATGTACATGTGAAGTGGAAATGCTTCACAATGCTGCTTGACAGGCTCCATCAAAACTTAGTGAAATGGTATGTTGCAAGCAGTTACTTCTTTTAAAATTTTACATTTGGGAAAACCAGATTTCAGTGCAAGCTTCAGTTACAATTCATCTCTTCTTCCAGTGCACAAGTAGCTGTTGCAGAGCCCTGGAGACAGGCACACTACCTGCCCTACCACAGTGCTCCCCCCTCACACCAGGGACATGGATAGTCACCCTCCAAACTCCCTAAACCCCCACTGGAACTCTGGTCCCCAGGTTCTCTGAGCACTGCTCCATATTTGAAACATGGAAATGAATGTTTTACCCAAACAACAGCAGTGTTAGGAAAATAAGGCACACTTGGAGAGAAAAGAGTTCAGTTTCTACAGCATCAGTACTCAAAATCAGAAATGCCCTTGCTTGAACCTGCAACTGCAACACTTGCATCAGCAAACACCAGTGTCAGCATCAGTGGCATTGGTGGTTTCTAATTCAGTATTGAGTCATATCCACATGCAGGAGGGGACCTGTCTCCACTTGATTCCAAATGCTGCATGCTCACACACCTGTAACCCTACCACTCTGCAGCCCTGCACCTTCCCCTTTTCCAGTGAGGAGATCCTTCCATGTGCTGGTCCAGAAATGCAGTTTCTGTTTTGGCTGGCCTCCTCCATTTTGTGTTGTGTGGGAAGTTACAGGAACCAAAACTGGATCCCCAACCTGCCTGGGATTGCTTGGAGCTGTCATCTCCCTTGTCTGCTTGGCATGATGCAAAAGCAGAAATATGACTCCCAGCCACCATATAGTAGCTGGCATACCACTAGTGGAATGACTAAATAGGTTAAATCCTAATGAATGATTGAGGTATCTCTTAGATTCTAATTCTGGGCAATTATTCACTCAACATGGGACTTTATTGAGTCTTGTTATGAGGCTCTAGGAAAAACACTAAGAATCAACCCAGGTCTTTGGGTCACAGACTAAAAAGGGAATCCACATTTCAGACAGGAAAAAATAATAAATAAAAAGGAAAAAAAAAAGGGAAGAGTAATGTTTATTGGCAGCTCCTCCTCATTACATCCTGGACTTCCTATTGCTCAGAAAGAAGTTGTGAACAGCATTTTAACACTAATCCCCACTAATCCCCATCCCAATCTCATCTCTTCCTTCTGCCCAGCCACTTCTTCACCCCAAACTTTTCCACCCCAGTGAGCTATTTAAAAAGAAATACTGTCTTGATCAAGTCACACTAAACAAAATTATGTGCAATGTGACATGATTGCACAGTTCCTTTCTGCCCTTCCCTCTCCAAAGCTCCTCTGTAAGAGCAGCTGTGTTTGGTGCTCACCCAGGTGCCCAACCTTGCTTGTCACACTCAAGCAGAATTCTCTGGGGGAATTTGCTATAGTGATAGGACTTTTGAATTTTATATAGTAACACTGTATTTCTCCCCTTCTATGTGAGGAAACTTGCTCTAGGTTCTTTCTTACTCCTTTTATTTTTGTACCTATTGAGGAGACAGTCCCCAGTCCTTTTCTGGGCATGTAAACTTGCACCAGCATGGCAAGGAAGCTTGACCTGAGAGGTTCTTGAGGGGTTGGACTTGAGAAAGGATTTGCACCCTTTAGCAGCACCTTCCCCTCAAAAACCCAGGCCCAGTCATGAAAGTGAACTCCATCTCATTCCTCTTGAATTAATTATTATTCCATCTCAGCATCTGTTTCTCATGCAAACATCTGCAAGCTCAGAAGAAATCATCAGCTGCAGAAATGGAAATTCAGTGTCTTCTCCAGTGTAGACATGTTCTGTGTTTTACATTGGGACTACGTGTTGTGACAGTGTAAAAAATATTACAATCTTACTGTCAACATCTCTCATGGAAGTGCCCTAAGAAGGAAATTGCAAACAAATTCCTGCTGACTGGTTTGAAATGGAGAAGGGTCTGCTTTTGTCATTACTTTTCCTGGCTCTTATCCAGTACTAAAATACTGCATTTATGCTATGATCATTTTATCAACCTCATTGTTTCATGTTTTCTTCACTTCCAACTAGTAATCACAGACACAAACATTTCCGTATTCAAGCTGATTCCTTCTAAATCAAAATTCTATGTCTTTTTGTTTTCCGCTTACATAGTACTTTCAGTCATGGAAAAGCTGGCACAGAGTGGCAAAATATTTTTTTGCTTTATGTCCTGCAGCTACAATTAAGAACGCCCCAAACCCATTAATTTCAGTGCTGCTCTTCCTGAAACTGTGCCACAGGTGTGAATTACTTCATCAATACTGTGTACATAGACAGGCAAAGTAAAAAGTACCAGACAAGGCAAAGTAAAAAATACCACATGGAATTATATTGCCACGGAAATGCTATTGCAGCCACTGTGGTGGTTCTGCCCCAAAACAGTGTCCTGTGTGATCTTCTGGACAGACTCTCCTTTCTTGTTGCTTGCTTGTAACTGTGAAAACTCTTGTGTCGCCTGTGAAATGCTCATGCAGTCACTCTGGACTGCACGGAACTGCCATGCAAAAGCTAAACTTTGTTACTCTATTCTTTTACTGAAAAAGTAATTATTCAAATAACTGCCCCACAACCAGCAACGTTTGTAAAACAATTAAAAACAAATGTGTGAGGAAAATCAGGTTGAGCAATGTCTTAAACCTTTTTTATAGGACTGTAATCCACATGTTACTGGCATTCAGACCAGCCATTCAGATGAGCATTTTTCTTATTAAAAAATTGTACATCTCAGGCAAGCACAGTGAAAATTGCAAGTTGAATGGAATTTAATCAAAGTTAATCTCAAGTAGAAGATCAGCAACTGTAATTGTTAATCAAGTTTTACAGAGCTTTCATTTAACAGTAATTAGAAATTACAAGTTAAATAATATTTCTGAAAACATTAATCTGTTTTGCAATGATTTTAATGCTTTAGTTAGTAAGATAAAAGATAATTTTAATAATAGCATGTTGCCTATGTTCTATGCTTCTGAGGAAAAGTCCGTCTTTGAAAAGCTTTCTTGTGAAGCTGAGTAGGTGTGTACGTGGATCAATGCCTGTGCAGAACAGCTGCTAAGAAGAACTGAAGCCAAGTAGAATTTCTGTTTTACTATACTGTGGTTTATATTTAATTTGATCTATTTAATCATGTTTAAAATCTGATTTATTCAATATAGTCATGAGAAAATTTAACAGACCTCTGAGTTCACAAGTCTATAAACTTACTCTGCTCTGGATGCATCACTCATAAATGGAGGTGTATGAAAAGCAGGAGAGGGTAAATGGAGAATTTTTCCTTCACCCTGAGCAGAAATATGGCAACATATAGTTGAATTTTCAGTTGAAATTGTCAAATATATTAGGAGTGTCTCTTTCCTATTCAAGGAGTAGAAGGCAGACTGAAAAAAAGCTAATATATAATAAACATAAGCAAACATAGATACATGATAATTAGTTGCCCTTTATAACTTTTCCATCAGCTTTTTAATTCTCAGATGTCTTGAACGGTGCAATGCTCTGCTGTTGCATCATCGCTGTGTGGTTTCGTGCAGGAGCAGCAGGACCCTGTGCATCACTCCCAGTGCAGATGGAGGTCATGGATGGGACAGTGAGCCACGGCACGCTAGGGTGTGCGTGGGAATGGCTCGTTCTTACAGCACCACAACTGGAACTCACCAGCTTTCCCTCAGCTCCTCCAGGAGACAGCACACCTTTCCATGCTGAGATTGTATTTGGCAAACCAGGTTCACCTTAAATGACCACCCCTAACTATTACTAATAAACAGGAAAATGTGCATTGCATAATAAGAGCCTGCTATTTCATTTCATACAAATTCAGTAAATCCACGTTGCTTTGATGGGAAATATCAGAGTGATTGTTTCCAGTTAGGTGCAGTGACACTCTTTCTGACTGATTTCTCAGACAGAACTGCATGTGTGCACACTGGGTGGCTGATGCATTGTGCATTTGATGTTTCAAAGGCAGCAAATCCTCTGGGATTCACATGCTAACAGAGCCAACCTCTGCAGAACATCTACACACGCTCTGTGTGGGACACGTCTCTGCAAGCCCAGGTCTGCTGCAGGTAGGAAAATACACCATGGCTAGAAAAGTCATAATGGTGTAAAGTAGCCTCACCACCAGAGTTAATACTGAAAGCAAATGTATCAGTAACAGGAAAAATAAATAAACAAACCAACCAAAACCCTCTAACCTGCACAACATCAAAGTACTGGATAAAAAACTAAGATATTATCTATCAAGTATTCTGAAGTCCAAAGATAACATCAAACCAGATATGATCATGCTAATAATTCCCAGATTTGTCACAGCCACACATGAAAACCCACAATTTAAATTACAATGATGTTATTAATTAATGAATTTACTAAGATTTTATTGAAAGGTTGGTTGGAATTTTCATAAAGATTGCTACTCTTGAAGTCATGTGAGGATATCAGACACTGAGCTCCTATTCAAAGGGATTCCTCAGTCACAGAGAAAAATCCTGAAAACTGGGAGCACCTGCTGATCCTGGAGAGTTTGTCGTGGCTTTGAATGCACAGAACTGGCTAGCCTGCATCACCTGGGAAAGGTAAAATATTTAGAGTTCCTCTCATAAATGACCACTTCTTTCATTTTTTTTTTTTGGCCTATAATATTCAGCTACATACAGTGTAAATTTTGCAGACTACAGATGTTCACAAGTTTAACCAACTTGTGCCCATCAGTCACCATAGATAGAAAATTTCTTCTCCACCTGAAAATCTGGCTGTTGTTTTGCATAAACCAAGTGAAGGTTACCTGAAAATCCAGTCTTCATTATTTACTTATAGTTTTGTAAATAAAGCAATCTTTAGCAGATAAAGATAAAACACTTCACACAGTCCAGACATGATCCAGCAAGAAACTGGTTCAGCCAAAATGACTACTTACAAAGCCTGAGATGAATTCCAGAGGCAGGCAAGGTTCTCAAGTGCATCTGAAATGGCACTAGAGCCCGTGTTTGGTTACTTCACGCGGATGGACCCAGGATCTGATTATTGGCGTG
This sequence comes from Pardalotus punctatus, assembly GCA_013400915.1. Taxonomy (NCBI): domain Eukaryota; kingdom Metazoa; phylum Chordata; class Aves; order Passeriformes; family Pardalotidae; genus Pardalotus; species Pardalotus punctatus. The sequence continues at coordinate 1,105,558 of VZTX01028410.1, forward strand.
TTGAGCAGCCTCTTCTTTTGCAACACTCCACTCTTTGTCCAGTGTCCCACAGGTAGCAGTGGCCAAGGATTAAAGAAATAGGAAAAAGCAGACTGATTAATGCCTGACATTCTGTGATTCTGCAAAAAAAACATTTTCCCCAAGATTCCCTCTGAGATGAATTGCCATGTAAGGGAAAATTAGCTGTTGTTAGTAGAGGATTGCAAGAGCACACCCTATGTGCGTGAAGAACCTGTATTTATGATTTTACCCACTGGTAGCTGACGGTTGGCGTACCACGTGGAGAAGTCAATTTGCCATAAGCAGTAATCTAACCCTGGCTTTGATTTAGATTTCTAATAAATAAATTCCAAAGCTGTAATTCTCAGCTGTCCCAAGTGAAAATTATAGACCAGTGGTCACAGGAGCCATGTCAGAGCTGACCTCCCCCTCATGCTGCTCCCCCTCCCTGGCGCCAGCGGCAGCATCACATGTGGGGAAGGCATCATGGGTGGGGAAGGCATCATGTGGGAAATCTGCTGAGCCAGGCAATCCTGCAGGGGGGAAGGCAAAGCTGTCTCCTTCCACAGATCATCCCAATGGCCCTCCTCAATGCCCCTTGCTAGACACAAGGGTGTGAAAAGGACATGCTATGGAGACGTGGTTCACTTCTGCACAATCTGGAGCAACCTCCAGGGTGCTGAACATGCCAGGTGAGAATTCACAATACACAAAATGCTAATGATTCTTTCCACATACATTCCAAAATCCTTGGAGACTGGGAACTCCCATCCATTCTTGGGTGGATCTGGTTTTCTCTGAACTGGTTTAACTTCAGTTCCTCCCTTGTTAAAATTGAACCATGCACCATGTGTGATCAAAGCATCTTAATTTTGATCAGAAAACAGTGGCACTAACTTTGGGGTGCCTCCTAATCCAATACCTTCTGTGGAAACAAATGCTTCCTTATGAAAAGAAAAAGGCAGGTACCCAGTACATGCATCACATATGAATCTGGTGTTGCACATTGCCCATAACTTTAAGGGTGAGCCTGATTGCAGAGGGTCTGTAATATCAGAAAAGCTCATTTATCAAAAGTACTTCTGCATGTCTTTATTATTGAAAATTATACTAATCTGAAAAAATAATTTTCTTTTGCAATGACACAATCCCTTTCCAAAACATGACGATAAGCAATCCAGTGGCAGTATAGAAACATAAAGTGATTTTATTCAAAGGCTTAAGGGAGGATGGTTTAGCTGCCTTCCTAAGGGAAAAATGTTCAGGAGATTATGCTGCCTGTGCGTTTGTCTGCATGTTCCCTGGTTTTCTGCATAGTCCTCCACAAAATGATTAAGTCTTTGTGTGTTTCATGACAAAAAGTTGACCAGCTAGAAGAGAAAGATTGCAAGCGTCCTGACCAGTAAAGACTGCAGCTTGATTAGGAAATTAGAAGAGGAAGAAGAGAAAGAGAGATACCCTAAACATTGGAAATACATAACTGGAGCCTGCAATCAACTGTAAGGTACAAACCAACAGGAAACCAGGGTTGTATCATCTTGTGCTCAGGGAACAATTTATTAAACTAAAAAGAATTCTGATAGGATCGAATGAAAATTTTGACAGCATTGTTAACTCCAAGAATTTACCTGCCTATTAAAATTTTGTTTAAATATTTTTTCTGATATTTTCTTTTTTTTCAAGGCAAAAAAAAAAAAAAAAGACATTTTTATCTCCAGTAGTCAATTCTCTTAAGTCTCTCTCAGTAAAATTTGTAATTAGGACATGCCTGTCTTTATGATTTATATTAATAAAATCTGACATCCCTCAGGGCACAAAAGGAAGGATTTCAGCCATGATTTTCATTTACTTATTTGAATATTCATTCAGGTTAACAAGATTGCAGCTCAGAAGCTGTTCAGACAAGCAGCAGGGACAGTTCGTGCACAAAATCCTCCTAAATGGAGGTGCCAGCTGGAGCACAGGAAGGAAACAAAAGCCCTGGAGATCAAAATTACTTGAGAAGATCAAATAACAGCAATGAGCAGCCCAATGTCCCAGTGCTCGACATGGACACCCGTTATTTCAAGATGTCAGGATGACCTGAGCCAGACTGTGGATACAACAAGTGCTGACTGATTTGTCTGGGCAGTGCTGCAGTGGCACCAGGGGATGCAGCAGCAGGGAGATGTCAGCCCAGCCTTGCCAGCTGAGGGAGAGGGCACAGTGCAAGAGGTGCAGACCCTAAAAGTGATGCTGCCAGGGCCAGGTTTTTGCTGGTATCCCTGTGTGCTGCTCTGTAGGGGTACTGCCAGCTCAGCTGGAGGATCACTGCACCACAACTTGTTGGACAGTCAAGACCTGACTAGTTTTCCTGTTGGCTTTCAAAAAGAAAATACAAATTACCAGCTTTTCAGGTCTGTTCTCTAATATTGGAGCCTCTCCACTCCACATTGACAGTCCCACTGGCAGAGAGCATGGAGCCATGAGGCATCATCCCTGCTGAAGCACAGGGTGTCCTCTTACACAGACCTGGTGAACTCACTGCTTTTCAGATGGCCATTACTACCTGCTCCAGGGAAGGGAAACAGCCACAAGACCCCTCTGCAAAGGGATCTTCCTGCCTCAAGACCCTCCACAAAATGCTTCCAAAGAAAAGAAGTCATCCTAATCATCAAAAAGACATGGATTTCTTTTGTGATGGTAAGAATTATGCCCTTGTCTGATATTATTTATCTTAATGGAAGAATATTCACTTATTTAACAAAAACTTTTGATGTCTAGTGCAACATCCAGTGGAGCATAGCTTGAAAGTAGTCCTTAAGTTTCATTTGTCATCTGTGCAATGTTGTGGAACTATGTGTTGGCACTAACATTTTAGAAGTTAACTTCCTTCACGTAGCAAGAGTATGAAACATTTTGTTGACATAAGTAAAACAGAACATGTAGGTTCTTCATTTGGTTTGGAAAAGTATCACTTTGGGGTCAGTAGGCAAGTTTTCTCTTTATAAGGGAAAGCTTCTATTGAAAACACAGACTGTATTTGATAAGCAGCTTTGCTATTTAAAGTGCATTTCTATAGCTAAGGTTAAAGTACTTTGATCATGTTACATTTCCATTACAAAAGATCAAAACAATGTTCTATGTCCTAAGTACGAAGTAATCATCTTAATTTTATAATTACCTTCTATTTAATTTTTCACTATTTACAGTAGACTATTTCATGTAGGAAAATTAATGTTGATGCTCAGAGCAAACCAGCAGTTTGTATTGGTAACTGTGCCTTCAATTTTTAAAGAAAAAAGATCAGATCTATGAGTCAGTAAGACCTTTGCTGTTTCAAAAGAAATTCCTACTGTGTACAAAGGTACAAGTAAAAAAATAAGTGCTTTACAATTTGGAAGGAGATGTCTATGATTATCTAACCTGCTACCATAGGAAAAGTTAGGGGGAAATTGGTTTTTATGAACGAAAAAAGTTAACAATCCATGATGGAGACTGGTGCCTGCCAGTGCTCAGCAGCACACACTCACCAGGGCACTGCTGCACAGGGAGTGCAGGACCTGCACAGCACCCCTACTGCTCCAGCTCTTCTGCCAGAGGATTTCAATTCACACTCCCAAGGCTTTCATTTAGCAACAAGTGCAAGAGATATAATAAAGCATACGTCATCTCCAGCTTTCCACATGTGTAGGCAGATGTGTGAATTCCTTTTTTTCTCTAATTGAAGCGGATTCATGGGGGTGACAAGATACTGCTCTATACATTACTACAAAATTAGCAGAAGGAGAAAAAGTAATTGCCTGCACATTGTGAGGCAAAAAAAATTGAACAATGCAAAGCTCATAAATTGCAACACAGACTTCATCTTCATCTGCCCTCGGAGGTGAAGAAATCTTGGCTTGCATATATTTCACAAACCTCAGCATCAGCCAGAAAGTATTGTGGAAATTATTGCTCTTTTCGCAGGTTGTATTTCCCTTGGATAAGTTAACAGAGAGATTGGTGCTGAGTTTTTCATGTGCAAGCTGCCCCTTCTATAGGTGACTGGTGTTTGAGCAGGAGGGCAACGCTGCCTGGGACATTTCCAGACAAGGCAGCAGCACTGTGAGCAGCACAGACAGACATGCAGCCTTCTCTGTCCCTCATGGGCCCTTTCTTTTGACACTTCTTACTTTACCGTTGTCATGCAAAAAATTCATAATTATCTAAATGCCAACACAGAGCTACCTCTCTCATCACTTACGAATATTGTGCCACTCAGCCCAGTTGCTACTACTTCCCAGGCAAGCCCACTAACCTTGATGATGACCAGAAATATTTTTGCAGGCCTGACAGAGCTGAGAAGAATCTCTCACCCTGTGCATGGATTTTCTGAGAGCAGTTCCTTCACTAGTTGGAGGTGTGGGGTCCATTGCTGAATAGGGAGGGTCTGTCTTTGACCCCAAATGTGTGGGGGCCAACAGCACTGCAGCCAAGGCAACAGCGTAGGGTGGGTGGCTGAAGGCAGTTGTTGCAGGCTGCTGGGAACCACACATTATCCCAGGGATTCAGTGGAGAACACACTGCTGGACTGTTAGACTTAGTTCTCAGTGTTTTTCTCACTCTCAGGAAACAACTGTTTACACCAGTATGACATGAAATGTTTTTAAAGCCACATGAGTGCACAAGGGGTTCCTTCTGTTTTTGCCGTCGTGTGTTCCCTTGGAAACTCCTGGATGGCAACTTCCACAAAAACAAGTCTGTCTCTCAGGAAAGCATACCTCCCCTTAAAGGCCCTCCTTAACATACTTAAAATAGCCAAGCATTTCTGATAACTACGTTTACTGGCTGGATGAAGAAGCCAAAAGGACATATTTGATCCATGATGAACTGCTATATTCAGCTGTATAAAAATATCTTCCATTCCTAAGTCATTTCCAGACCCAGGTTCAATTCCTGCAGTAGGAGGGAATGGGGAGAGCAAAGATTTAATAGAAAACACCAAAATGCTAGGGATTTTAAGCTGTAGATGGATGGGGGCTTTATCCATAAAAAGTACTGGAAAGAGCTGAGGCTTCATAAACTGAACATGTAGTGAATAATTTATAAAAAGGCACTTATTCCTCTAAGGGCACCTAGACCAACCAGTTTAAAGTTCATTTACATATGCCCACATTTGTGAAGATGCAGCCACAGCTCTGACAGCAACATCTCAACCTTTAAGCATTTCCACTGAATTCCATACCTGATTATAGTGTAACTTCCCCTGAAACCTGACAATTTATGTATGTTCTTTTTTAAAAAATCAGCCCAATGCTCACCCTGGTTCACCCTCTTTGCCCACCTCAAATACTCACTTCAAACACATACTGCCAATATCCTGCAATGATTTTATCCAGTTGTTTGCTATTTATGGTCTTATGCCATATTTATGCAATGCTTTAGTGAGGTTTTTTTTGTCATTGGAGCATTGCTTTCAACCAAAGACTGAAGCTGGCTTTGTTCACAATGAGTTAACAGCACATCTTAATGACAGAATAACATGAGGTACTCAAAGGCAAGTACACATTTAAACAGTTCACTCATGAATTCATGTTGATCTTCAAAAGACACGGAGACTTGGAAAAGGGGGAAACCTGCTTTTTTTACAGGAAAGATGGAAAAACTTGGAATGTATGAAAGGAAATAATAAGAGGATTCAAAAAAACATCCCATCCCATGTGTAGAATCCATATTTGAAAACACTCCATGTTCTAAACCAGCTCTTTGAAAATAATTTCCTCTCCTGATTCCATGCCAGAAACTGAACTCAGACATTTCTATTTCTCTTTGAAGGCCTGATAGCAACTCTTGTAGGAACAAGTCTTCTTCCAAGATTTTCTTTCATATTTCTTTCTGATCTGTAAATATTAAAGAAAATAACTTCTGAGGATATAGTAAATATTTCTGATCCTAACCACAGGCAGTACTGCAAGAAGAAAGCATGTAAGATATAATATTAATAGAAATATCAAACCTGCTCAAAACCTTGGTCAATGTTCATCTCAGTGTTTAAGCTGATCTGTTCTATGTGGATGAACAGTATCTGTGAGACAGAAAAAATATATGGAGGAACAAAAACGGGGAACTGAACAAGAAAGAATAATTAGTTTCAAGATTTAAAAATACCTGGAACATGCAGAGTGTCAAACCGACCAGCTTTATACCAGAGTACACAAGTGAAAAAAAAAAAAGAGCCTCAATCATACTTTGAAAAGTTTGTATTGTCGTAGTGAGGACACAACTCATGGTGGAACATGGCTGCACAAGGCTTGTACTCCACAAAAAGAAGAGACTTTAAAAGGTCACTGTCCTGAATGCCTTAAAAAGGACCTGTCTGAACTATCTAGACCTATCTAATTTCCTCTGCTGGACAGCACTGGACCACTCAAAATATGCTTGAGACCACTGACACATGTGTGCCCACTTTGGCAATGCTTTCTGAGTCCATACAGATTATAGAAAAGCCTTCTAGTTCCATAACTGTTCATTTAGGGAATATCCATTCAATTCTATGGACATTTAAGAGGTGAAATATAAATGCAGGAAAATCTCCTGAAACCACTCCAGCAACAATGTAGAATTATGGAACAGCAACAAAAGCATTAAAAGAATAAAAGTATGTGCAGTAACATCTGTAGAGTCGAAGAGTCAGAGTTCCTTCCATCCTTTCCAGATAACATGAGAAGCTGGAATGGGCATGTTGTTAGTAAAAGAGAAAATTGTTGCAGGTCTATTGACAATTTTATTAGGTATGATAAGGTATATCTATGAATATATTTGTTTTCAAAATTCCTGATCCTGCTCTGCCACTCTGCAAGGGCTGGTATTCTCCTTAAAAATCCAGCAATCTGTGATAGTAGAAGAGCCTTGTTATAGCTGTGGTGGCCAAGGAGCTGAAAAACACGAGGTTTGAGAATAAAAGGAGCCACCTCTCTCTCTGGTGCTACATTAGGGGAAAGCTGAAGTGATAGTAGAAGGAATGAGGAGTGGGAAAGAAACAGAGGCTTATTGTCAAGTTGCTGCATGATTGGGGAAAAAACAGTGCATGACCATCCTTTCACTGCCAGCGCCGCTTCCAAACAGCCGGGGATTGAGTTTTCATTCTTCTGCAGCCGCAGCTGCTTGGCCAAACACATGACTTCAGGCACAAGGTCAGTAATGCTTTCATTTTTTTATTATCCAAAACTGGTGAAGGCTTCATGGGAACTGCAAAAGATGGTATCAAACCTGAGTTTAAGGAGTTGCTTTATCATTTCAGAAGAAAAGTGTTTTGTTGTGCTGTTTTGCATCTAAGGCATGTAGGTGAAAGCATGGCTATTTCTTGAAAGATTCCTTTTGGCTAAAGGGATTCAGGCCTGGCTCACCTGGCCTGAATTTAGGTAACTCTGGGATAGCTGAAGAGGTATGGGAAGATGGCAAGTGAGGAAATAAGAAAGTGGTGGCTTTAAATCAAAAGAAAGGGTGCTAGCTCAGTAAAAAAAAAGGTTTCTAAATGTCTTTTTTTTTCTACAAAAGGAGCCAAGTATTTTCAACACAGAGATTGTACCAGAATGTAGTGCTAGGAAGTTAGTATATCAATCACTGGCGTGTGATAAGAAAAGAAAATGCTGCTCATATTATTGGGGAAAAAATGTTTAAAAGTCTTCTTGATTAGGAAAACAATAAATGCAATAGATTTTCTGGCTGAGTCAGTCTGACTGAAATATCTATTAGCAGGACAACAGAGGTTTAGATGTGGCCTCCAGGGGGTTGTACAGTGTAGAGAAGGTGCTAATACAAACACTGCAATTTTCTTTGAACTAAGAATATGTAGGTGTTCACAGACAGTGGAGATGCTATGTGTGCATCTAAGCAGGACAGCAACCCCTCAGGTTTTTTGGTTCCTTATTTGCTGAACAAAACTGGATGTCCCTGCACTCAGTCTCTACCTAGTATTACATTTAGCAAAGCTTTCTTTTCCTTTCTCCATCATCATCCCATGGAGTGGATAAAGTTTGTCATTGAGCAGGTTTCTATAAATTTTGCTAGGCAACTATACAAAACTGCTTTATTTGGGTTCCTAAGCTCTTAATTAAATTATATTTACATTTTTTTATTTTCAATTGTATTTGCTTTTTTCCACTAACTATACAACTTTTTTGTCTCCACTTTGAAAGCTTCACTGTGAAAATGATTGATTTACTTACAGGTTACCCAATAACTGTGTGTTTCCCAGAGTTAGCCTGAAATGTTTCCAAATTCACCTGCAGATCAAATGCATGGCATGGTAATGCAAGTGACCTGCTTCTCAGACAAATGAGTGAAATCCATTTCTCCAGAGGCTTTGCTCCTTTTCTTGGATTCATTGATACTTTTGCCTTGATCAAGAGCAACATCATAGTCCAAACCTTAGTAGAGAGTCCAGGTTGCTGCCAACTGTTCTCAGATAGCTGTTCAAAGTCAGCTTTGCTCCATTTAATTAACAAATAGGGGGTACCAGACTGCTTTGTTCAGTATTAGACATCACTTTCTTCATCAGAAAAGTACAGAACCTGCCTGGCTTGCAAGCGCAGATGAGGACTATTGACAGATTCATATATCCATTTTTGCAGAGAGAAGATATGGCTGTTTGTTGCTGTGACATGTTTGTTTCAGGGAATTACTTATTCAGAAGAGCTGAGAAGAATGAAGAGAGCTGTGGATCCTGAAGCCTTTATGAGTATTGTAAGTTGCTTGGTGGAGTGACCTGAGCATGGATGTTACATATCTTACAGCAGAGGATTTCTAAGTGTTAGAAATAAGAAGGTAGATAAGCTGCCTATCCTCTCTAGTCACTGCATATATTGCTGCTTTCTCTTCTATTCTCTTCTGTCTGCGTGTGTAACAGCCCATCTTCTGTCTGATAGAAATTAAAGCAAATAGTAAATCTCCAGACTTAATTTACTTTTAAATATCAGTTACCAGCTTGCTATTGCTGGCATTACCTGCCTATCTGAAAGAATGACTATCTGGAATGTCAGCATTTCATCAGCAATGAAGTCTATAAATAACTAGTGGTGACCAGCAGAGACCAGAAATGGCCAGCTTTTCAGAAGAACACCTCTTGCCAAGCAAGCTTGCTTTGGTCTTTAGTTGCTTGTTAAAATCTTGGGGGTTCTGTCTGGCGTGACAAAATACATCGAGTAATTCTCTGAGTACAAGTTAGAAAAACCAATCTCTTCTGTAGAAAAACAAGTTGGACATTACAGGTCAAAAGTAATATTTACTTCAGAGCTTTGGATTGGCTGTGCTAGGGATTTCCCTTGCAGCTATGCAAGTGTCTGATTTTGTTTTTTCCCATACTGTAGCCAGCTTTCCAGCAGTGCTCATTGCATCTGTGCTGTTCACAATCCCATAGTTGTGCAGCTCTCTGGATTGCTCTGAAGGTCGTTTGAACAAGCTGGTTCCAGGCTGTGTCAAATCAGAAGCATTGCACCTGGGCAGCTCCTCCTCTCAGCCACACACCTCATCTCAGCTCATAAACTCCTGCTGTGAGCTTATGGTGATTCTTTTATCACCAGAATGCACAGGCTTGTGATGATTGTATGGCAGGAGTGTAATACAGGCTTTATATAACGTATTTTAACTGGATAGTAAAACCCTAGACATAACATAAAGAAAAAAAGGAAATTTGTTGCTGCTTTAAGGTTACATACATTCAGATGCTTAAAGTATGTAGGTTAAATCCCCAGCTGTACCTGCTTTCTAACGTTTCTTCATTGTGACTATCTTATAATGTATGAAATGGACATGTGCAAGAGAATGAATTCGTACCTTCTCTCCTAGAATGAGCTCATTACTTACAAAGGGTACTCCAGTGAGGAGTATGAAGTGATGACAGAAGATGGTTATACCATTACCATTAACAGAATCCCTTATGGTACTCAGAATCAAGGAAGCTCAGGTACAGTTATTTAATATGACACAAAACCAGCCTAGAGAGGGCATATTCTCAAAAGAGTTCCCTTGTATTTGTAAAATATCCACCAAAGCTTGTATTCATGAGTGAAATTTTAGCAGAGAGCTCTGACTGTCCTGAAAAACCTGCAAGACCTACAGAATTAATGTCAAGCACACATATTTATAGTAAAAATCCATTATAATATGAAGTATATGTTTCCTAGTAAGAGTTGATGGGTAAAACTTTTTTAAAAATTAAGAATAGGATAAAGGTTACCTAATCAGCTTGTTTTGAGAAAGGTGTTCCAGCTTCTAGTTTTGCTTTACTTTTGCTTACACCTGGTTAGTATCGGTGTCTGATTCATATTTTGGGTAAAGGAAACATCTGAAAACAATCCCACACCTTCATCTCTGTATCAATGTTGAGAATCTCAGGCTGATGTGGCTGAGCTATGCAAACAATGACCAGAGGGTGCCAAGTTAGTTTTCTTTGGTGTCACACAGATCTTTCCATAAATCGTTACAGAAGCTTAGAAGCTGTCTCTTACAGAAAGAGGTATTTTGTTCTTATGGTTAGTTGATGCAGGAAAAAATCCCAGTATTGAATATGATGTCCCTGAACTACCAGGAAATGAAAAGATAAAAACAATTATAACTTTTGTTTTGGTTTTGCTTTATTTTTCAGCTTCAAGACCTGTTGTGTTTCTCCAGCATGGATTATTGGGAGATGCTAGCAACTGGGTCACAAACCAGCCCAACAACAGCTTGGGCTTCCTGCTAGCTGATGCTGGATTTGATGTTTGGATGGGAAATAGCAGAGGGAATCGCTGGTCAAGAAAACATCAGAAGTATTCCATTGATCAAGATGAATTCTGGGCTTTCAGGTAGACAGAACCACTGAAGGACATATACATTGCCCATCCTTACATATTTATTTCAGCTGCCTAAATCAAGGATTTATATATGCTACATTTTAATAAGCACTCTCTACATTGGCTTTTGCTGAGGCAGCCCTATAAAAGCACATGAACTGTAATAGTAAAGGAGGCTATTTTAATTACTGCTTGAACAGGTTCTTCCAACTAGAGCCATAGCAGCAGAACGACTCAGAGAAAACTGCGCAGGCCATCTCCAAGCCATTCCTCAGCCCTGGAGACAGTTTTGGCAGCTACTCAGAAACACTAGTCTGTATAATACAAGAAGAAAATCTTGAATAGTATCTTCCATATCCAGTGCCAGAAAAACACAGAACTTGGAAAAACTGAATGATTCACTAAATTGTTCAGACTGCTTCTTTGCCAACAAATTATTAATAAAAATGGGAATTCAGTTTAAATTTTGATTTTTAATTTATGCATGCCTCTCTTTCAATCTCCTGCCTGCAGTTTTGATGAGATGGCAAAGTTCGATCTTCCAGCAGCAATAAATTTCATTTTGGAGAAAACAGGACAGGAAAAGTTGTACTATATTGGCTATTCACAAGGTACTACCATTGGTAAGTTACACACAAGAGAGGAATTCTCCAGGAAAATAGGAGTAAAATGTGATTTGAGATACTGAGTTACTGAGTAACTGATACTGAGTTACTGATACAGGTCATGAATGTACCTGAGGTTTTCACTAACTCCTTGTAGACATGAAACACAGTATAAGCAATTTTCAACGTGTAGGCATTTAAAATTTATTATAAAGATAATAAAGCCTAATGGATACAGAGCACTGCTGCTGGAAATCAGTGACTAGGAATTATACTGAAAATCATTGTGTGTGGACCATGCAAATTGTTTCTGTCCAAGATGCAAGGGTGTGCCAACAGCAGCTGGTCAGTTGACCAAAATAAACAAAACAGGAAGATGTGAGTACAGAAAGAGAAGTTAGCCAGTTTGGGCCAGATGTTCACACGAAAAAAGAAAATATTAAATTGGATTGACCGGAAGAAAAGCAACTTGTCCTCCCAATAGTATAAGAAATGCATGAATATACATCAGAAGTGTACTTTTATGTTTAATCAAGTCTGGAAGAAAGCTGCAAAGGCAAAATATAGAAAGAAATTTCTCTGAATAGGGAAAAAAACCTACAAGATGTTAACTTATGGAGAAGAAGGATTTCATATAAATCTAGGCTGGACCATAATCTCTGAACAACTAACAAGGTTACTCATTAATTTGAAAGTGCAGTATACCATATATTAATACTGAAAACAGTCTAATGTACAAACGATGGGGGTTTTTTAAACTCCTCTCTTTTGTTTTCTCAGCTTTCATTGCATTTTCAACAATGCCAGAGTTGGCTCAAAAAATCAAACTCTACTTTGCATTGGCACCAGTCACTGCTATTAAGTACGCTAAAGGCCCAGCAACGAAACTCCTCTACCTTCCTGAGAAAGTCCTCAGGGTATGTGATATCTTGGTTTCCTCTGTTTAACCATGTACTTGTTTGTTCAGCTCTTAAAATGGATAAACAGAAAGCATAGGGCTTTGTGAAATCAACTCTTTAACATGTGGGTGGGTTTATCTTGTGGCTGAGGCCTTCCAAAGTTCAGAGTGGGCATCAAGAAAAGCTTTCAATCCAAGGCAACAGTGCAGCACAGGGACAGGTCACCCAGAGGGGTACAGAGATGCAGATCCTCAAAGGTTTCCAAGATTCCTCCAGGCAAAGCCACAATTGATATAGAAGCTTAAACTATGAATTGAAGTTAATATTTAACATATCTCTTCCTTAAAAGTGATGTAACCCAAACTGAGTAATGCCCAAGCAGGTTGATGCAATGGAAAACCAAGTAATCTCTCATTTGTGGGAACATCATCTGACATACAGAGAAAAGGCAAGTAAGAACCCCTGAAAGTGCTGGAGAAGTGTGTACATTCCTAAATAAATATTACCTTTGTGTTTCACAGCATATGCTTGGCAACAGAGAATTCCTTCCCAAGACTGAGTGTCTAACCAGGATAATAGCCCCTGTCTGCAGCCACCGAGCTTTTGCCAGGCTTTGCAGAAGCATCTTCTTCAATCTGGGGGGCTGTAACCTGAAAAACATTGATGTGGTAGGTATAAGTCTTACCAGCTCTTCTGGCAGTTTAAGCTTATGCTCCCAAAGCTCAGCTTCTATCCTGCAGTGTGAATCCTGAATTTCTGTCAGTATCACATTGCAGGAAACAGTCCCCACTATTGGACAGCAGCATCTGCTGGTTGCCCTGTCATTAGCAGGGAACCACTGCCTGTCTCCTGAGAAAAGCATTTGACACCAGTTCTACAGTCAGCAGCTGCTCAGAGCACCCCAAAATTCTGCAGTCTGCCTTCTGTCAGACCCCATCCTGGGCACCATGTTGTGGTCCATACTGTGCATACTGGTCTCATCAGAGATGTTTTATATGCCAGTGCACAACAAAGGAAGAAATAAAAAGCCTACCTGATTCATGTTTTCTCTTTGCAACAGAGAAAGGAACACACATTTTCCCCCTTGTCCTCCTCCTCCAAGCCCTGGACCATGAGGGATGTGCCTAAAAGCACAAGATACATGGGGGTACCTGAAAGAGCATTGGCAGACACTGGTAGGAGAGTATTGGGACATACTTGGGCATCTCATGCTTCATCCAGCTGTAGGTCAGATCACCTGGGTGTCAAAATTTTGGTACAACATTTTTCAAAACGTGACTCAGAGTGTGTTTGCTGAGGAAGGATCACAAAGCTGTTTGTTAAGAAACCCCTGCAGTGCTAGGGTGTGTTTTACTTCAAATAGTTATGCATTCCTCAGGCAGTTGCATTTCCCTTTGCTGTTCTGTCCAATGGTGATGCTCTCTCACACAGAATCTGATACAGAATTGTGAAAAAAACATCCAGATTGAGGTCTAAATTTCTGAACTTCTATTCTATCCTTCTCACCTGTGGATTCTTTTAGATTCTCAGTCATCCTGGAAAATGTTCTAGTTAGGGATTATTCTTTCAGTGCTACTTCTAATCTGACACATTTCCACATGTGAAGCAAATCTGAGGGAGTCTCCAGTCATGCCACTCCAATTTCTGTTTGTTTTATTGATACATGACACTGCTGTAGCAGGTGTTTTTATGTACAGCTGCATAGAAGGAAAGGAGAATGCTCACTGAATATTTTCTTTCAGAACCGAATCAATGTGTATATTGCTCAAACATCTGCTGGAACTTCTGTGCAGAATATAATCCACTGGAGTCAGGTACGAGCAAAGCCCTAGAAGACAAAATATGTGCTTACCTCAAGCTGAATAGAGAGGTGCAGAGATAACCAGTTGTGAAGCCATTGCTAGCTTCTTGGAGATACAGGCAACTTGTGGTTTACAATTGAAATCTCAGTTCAGAACACTATTTTTCATTGCTCCTTTTTTGCCAGCAGGATACAAATGCCCTGTGTGATACAGGTACATTTGAAGCCAACAATGAAGTGCAGCATTTGTGTGAAAACATGTATGCTGGAAGCTGTGTGTGAAGGTGTACATAGCTTGTTATTGTGTATCCAGTACCATTTATAAACGATGTCTGCAGTTCAGTAATGAGTTTACCTTAAGAAATTAGTCACGTTCCCAATGTGGCATTGAGAAATGAGCAGGATTAAGGCTGCCATGTAAATTATCAAATTTTACTGTTAAAACCGTTGTAGTTTTTTCTCTCACTTTCAAGGCTGTCAGTGTCTGCACAGCAATAGGACCATAAAAAAGAAACACTTTAATTAGTAGACTATTTATATCCCTTACCTGCAAGGTACTGCCATAGCACCTCTTCAGCAGCGGTGCTGATGGGGGCTGCCTTTCTGTCTTTGGGCTCACACTCCGAGGATCCACAGAGGCTCCCCAGAGGAGCCTCTGCAGCAAGGCAGGTTTCCTGGCAGCACCATGGGCTCTGCAGCAGTGCAGGAAGCAGCTGCAAGCACAGAGAGCTTGCAGGATTGTCCATGCACCTCCCAGCGCAGCAAACACACAGATATGTTTGAGTGACATCTGAACGGGCACTTACTCAAAATCAAATTATACTTTTGGCTGTGAGCTCATTTTAGTCACTGGGTTTGATTAAGATGCTTTTGTAACCATGACCCAGAGCTGTAAAGAAAAAGGGTTATAAAAGCAGAGTGGGGGGCACTCTGCAAATTGACTCAGATGTCATTCAGCATCTAACCACATATTTCAAGTACAAACATGCAGAAGTAATACTCCTAAGTAATACTCATAAGTCTTCCTTGTCCTTGCTCTTGTTACAGTTAAAGTAGCTAATGGACTTTCAATACTAAGATTCTGGTGAGGGCGTCTCAGAGTAGTAACAACCCATGCTGTAGGTGAAGCCAAGAAGGGGAAGAACTAGAAATAGTATTTTCTGTATTCAAAATACAATGGGAAGAAAAAAAAATAAGATGGAGCCACTCACAGAGCCAAGTGTTGGCAACATGACTGTAAGAAGAGGACAAGGCAGTAGCACTGAGGCAAACTTGCTGACAGCAGTTGTTAACAGCAGTTTTACAAACTTGAACAAATTGCCTGTGAGGACATCCTTGGGTCCTTCTGCAGATGTGATTTTTTCGTTATGCCAAAAACATTTGTCTGCTTTCCACCATTTGACACTTTTAATTAATTTACTGTTAGCTCATTCATAGCTCTTAGAAGAACTTCTGTTGGGGATTTAGATTGGAGTCAGAGTCTCATCAGGAAAAGAACATGCAAACTTTGTAAATTATGGCTTTATAACTACCCTTGTCTTGTTCATCCTCTTAGGAGGCCCGCTCAGGGAAGTTCCAAGCTTATGACTGGGGCAGTTCAAAGAAGAATGTGGAAAAATACCAACAGGTATGTTTTGGTGAAGCTTCCCTGGACAGCACATAAGCACACAGGAAGAGAGCAAGGATGTAGCAGGAGACATAATTTCAGAACATAAGTAAATTAAAATATTACTGCTTTTCAGTTTGGAAGACAACAGAGAAAGCATGCAAACACTAGTGACAATAATAAATGTAATACATTTTAAAAGAAAGAGAGAGAGAGGGAGGGGAAGAGCAAAACTTTTCCATTAAATGATTATTAGGAATAAGAGGAAGTAAGTGCAGAAAAGACAGAAAATTAATTTTGAAAAAGAAGAGTATGCAGAAAAGAATAAAAACATCTTGTCCAGTAGTGGAACTGAAACAGATGGCAATTTTAGGAATAGGAAAACTGGAAAACTAATAGCCACCCTCAGATTCGGGCAGCCAGAGACAAAAGGAGTTTGTCCTCAAGCAGACCCTGAGGAGCATCTTTTTCCATTCAAGACTCTAATCCCGTCCTTGACCCTCCTATAGGTTTCTGCAGCACCCTGTCATTGTAAGTTACATGTTTTAATGATGATTTGCATGAAACACAACTTCCTTTGGTTTGCCTTGAATTTGCTTGCTCCTGGAAAGTCACAGGATGTCTTCTAGATTTTGTGTTTGGGATAATTACTTCTGGTGCTTTTTCTTCATACTGTTTGTCATTGTATAAATCTGTCTCCTATCCTTGCTCTGGCCTCTGTTTTCTGAACAGAGGAGTCCTAATCTACTTTCTCTCTCCTCCTGCAAAAGACATTCCATGATCTTTTTCATCCTTATCACGCTTATGTTTTCTCTCTAGCCCATGTCTTCTAGGGCTGACCAGTACTTCAAAAGGACCATGATGAGGGTTTATCCAGAGACATCCTGAGATCTCTGTCTCGTTTCACGTTACTGCCCTAAAATTCCTACTTGAGAGGGCAAAGATGTAGCAATAACTCTGTCAACTCGGGAGGTGTTTTACTTTTGTCTTTGCTACCAGTTGAGTAATCCCTGTGAGCACAGACAGAAAAGGCAAACAAGGGAACTTCCTTCCTCTTTGGTTTAGACACCTCTACTCTGAATAGTAACAGAAGAAAGCCCCAAAAGAATGTTTAGAGTTTGCTATGCTCTCCTGGACATTAATTTATGTACTGTTTCATGTTTTCCAGACTACTCCTCCTCTCTACAACATAGAAGAGATGACTGTACCAACTGCAGTATGGACTGGGGGGCAAGACCTGCTCGCAGATCCCAAGGATGCAGCCATTTTATTGTCTAAAATTAAGAAGCTTGTCTATCACAAGAATATTCCTGAATGGGCACACCTGGATTTCATCTGGGGATTGGATGCACCTTTGCATGCGTACAATGAAATTATTGACCTGATGCAGAAGTATCCTTAACCCATAACCAGAAGTCTTACCTAACTCGTTCAGCAACATTTAGATTCACAAAAAACCCTCTTCTGTTGCATCTGCAGTCAGGGAAAGGGTTCTTCCTGCATACTACATGGCACTCCAATGCCTTTTGCATCCTGATTATGCACTTCATATTTTCAGGCAACCCTGTGGATCTGTAATACTTTTTCAACTGATACAGCTTCAATTCTGCAATAACTATACTTTGCTAACAGAAGACAGGGTTTGCTTGTAGCCTATTGTCTTCTCTAGACGATAACAGTAGTGAAAACACTTCCTTTCTCTGGATACTTTCTGTGTTCTCTAGATGTTTTCCATTCTTCATATTATTTATCAGATTATTGGGCAGACAGTTACTTAAAGGCATAGTGTAATCAAAAATGTGTTCTAACAGTTGTGGTATTGTATAATTTTATTATTAAACAAGATGATGAACAGAAAGCAGAAAGTGAGCTCATACAAAAAAACCCCACCTCACTCCTGAAAAGAAGATGATTTGTCTTTTTCTGAAACTCACTGTTTTCATGAGGAAGAGCAAGGACACAAGATAGACCAAACAGAAGAGAGTAGCCAGTCTCATGGTTCAAGCATGCAACTGGAAGCTGGAAAACTTGGCTTCAAGACCAGTCCTGAGACAGAGAAATGCTTGCTGACTCAAGCTTAATCATTTTGGCAATGGCAGCACTTCCACAGCACAGTTTGGTTCAAAGTTACACCCTGAACCCAGCAGAAACCTCACCTCCTGCTATTTCACATATAAGCCACTGGCTATCACAGAGATGAGATGTTCTAACCTGTCATGGCTCTGAGCAGCCTCTTTGGAGCTTAAATACTAAAATGAAAAGTACCCAAACATTGCTAGAAAGAATCCATTCTATTCATCCCATGTGTATTTAGATCACTTTGACCACTACTGGAAAGAGCTGCTTTCAAGACAGTGATGAAGAATTATTCATCCTATTAATTTCCTGTGGTAACAATGACTCTAACAATCTTGTTTCAAACAGGTAGTTACTCCACAAAACCACTCAGTTGAAGGGTAACCTCTGTGGTTATTAGGGTAGAGCATTATAGGTCACCATCCCTCCAAAACAAAATGCCATTAGCTTCACCGTGAAAAGAAGCACAGTACATTTAGGGATTTCCTTTCAGCGTGACACCCCCATTCTCCATTTGAATGAAATGTTAAAGTGGCCCAAGTCTGGAATGCTAACCAGGGCAGTGCAGCTGTTACGCTAGGACAGTTCACTGGTGACACTGTGTGACCAAAGGACCAGTGCCTCACTCTGCCTAATAGTTCATTAGCCAAACAAATTAAGCATGGCTGTTGCCACTTCTCCACCATTACCTTCCAAGACAAACAATAGGCCTGTTTCATCTCCTGAGCCCACTGATGAAGCATGTCCTGTTTCCTTCTGCTTCACATCCAAACAAAACAGCTCCCCTCCAGACAAGGACATTCTTTCCACCAAATACAAATTCCTGGAGGCAAATACCCTCCAGAGAGTCAATCTTTCAACCAACTCACTGCTTGTAGGGAAAATGTATGAGGACTTGGGACCTACTTTATACGTTTTCAATGCTTTCCACACTAAATACAACATCGTACCTGAAAGTAGATTGCACATTCCCTGAAGTCATCTGAAAATATATTGCAATTGTGCAACTATCTTGCAGCCTGGGACACCATAGAGGAGGCAGGGAGTTGCATTTTCTGGAAAGGCAGTAAAAGCAGGTTGAGCAAACAGTATTGGGCACATTATGAGGACTGTTGATCTCACATGAGACATGAGAAGGGATGAGACATCATTTTGCAGAAGTACTTCTGAGCAATTAATTGATGGTTTGATGATAGTTATTGTCACTTACAGATATCAGAGAAGTCAAGTTATAATGCTTTTCACTGAGAAATTATCAAACTACTGTTTTCACTATCCCAACCAATGTTCTTTTATGTAAAGCAGAACTGTTAGTGTGCTGTCACCAACACCGTTACTTCACTCCCTTCCCCCACCAGTCAAAGGCATCATATTATTTGCAATGGTGTTCCCAAGAATACATCCCTCCTATCTGGTGTTCTTCTAAAAGCTAATCAGCCCATGATGAAACTCAAGTTCTTCTGAAGACACTTGTGAGGTAATTGGCTGAATAGGCTGATCCTCACGTAGGAGGATTCTACTTAGTTTACAGCCCAGCTGCCCAAGGACACGGAACGAGTCCTTCTGCCCATGGTCATCAAGCCAATCTCAGCGAGGACTGAGCCCTCAGGCTGACTGCAGCTAATTCAGCCATTAAGCAACAATCTCCAGATACTCCATTTTCAGAGGTGATGAAAATGGTTTATGATAAACAAGAACTCTTGTTTGTTCCCTCATTGGGAGAAAGGTTACATGTTGTGTGCAAGCCTTCTTTGGCACTGGAGTGGGATTAATGAAAAATTAGGTGGGTTTCATGAGCTATGCTGCTCACTGGAAAAAAGACTTAGGTCAGTCTGCAATGTCAAATTTAATATAAACCAAATTAAAAGCTATAGCAGAGACAATGTTCTTGATCTTGAGAGACTATGTTGAGAAAAGCTGGACACTTCCTCCTTTTCATCTTAAAAGATTACATTTGAAGCAGCCCCTCAGCTGGGCAACAGTACTGATCAAGGTCTGCCACAGCCCCAGTGAACTGCAACACCCAGGTCCCAGCTAAACATCCTAACCACTGATTTGTAGGTGCTCTGTACCCTCTCCTGCTCCATTGTGTATTTTGAGGTTGTGAATTAAACAAGATCATCTTTTTCATCACAAAGATTTCCCCATTTCTGAAATACTGCCAAATCAGCACTTAAACACACTCTACAATACATGCTGCCAATTCATGACACAGCTGCTTCCCTGATGTGCTCATTTTGTTTTGACTTCCTTTTATCTGCGCAGGTTTCTGCCAGTGAATCAGTCTGCTGGTGGAGACGGAGCAGGGACCGTGGCAGAAGACAGAAGCAAGGCAGTCAAAGCACAGGTAAGTTGCTTGTACATACATGTTCATGGTCTCTTTCTCTGTTTCCTGTCTCCATAAAGATGTGCTGTCTTGCTTTTGTGAACTTGGTTGTAAAAATAAGCAGTGTTTTGCTTCTCTCATCTGTAAGCCTATTGTTATGCACAGAAGTTTTTCTTCACTTAAGCTAGAAGGCAAAGAAGTTTGACCTGCACAAAAGGAAGAAAAAGAGTAACTGGCTTTTTTTTCTACTTGTTTTCTTCAGTCTGAGAACAAGGGAATTAATGTGCAAGAATTGCAGCAAGGTGTAATCTGGATATTCTGTTCCTTCCATATAATGCAAATATACATTTTGTTAGTGAGTAAGACAGCAAATTCTCATACATGTTTAGTCACAGTTGCTCTTCTGGTTGGTGTTTGTATGCCTTACAGCTTCTATGAAATAGATTTCAGACTGCTTAAGGCACAAAGATGGACAAATTTCAGAATGGCTTGCATCTTAACTTCCCCAAATCTTAAAAGTACATAGAGGAACTTACAAGGGCATTTCTCTCTCTGTCCTTTTCTCCATCTATGCATGCTTTTTAATGATAGTTTACCACACTCAGTAGTTACTTAAGACTTCATCTCACTAGATGCAAACAGCTGTTCACGTCTCCTGTCTTTATTCCTAGAGTTTAAGGGAGCAGTGGCCTGCCAAGATTGATGCTCCTTGGCCCACTGTATTTGAGTAAAAGGTGAATACCTGGAAGTCTGTAAGCCATGCCAACTAAACCAGGTAATCACAGAGAGCATCGAGGAAAGTTTACCTTATAAATAGGAATATTTTAGCCTCTGCATTGCCTTAACTAATCTTGGTAGTGATTTGAAAACAAGCTGAGATATTAGCAGAATATTTTCTTGTCAAATCAAGATTCCCAGTGTAGGGAGAGGAAGGCATATTTTGCCTCCTAGTAGAACAGACTAAAACAGCAGAAACCAAAATAGTGTTGCACTGCCTATGTAGTTGTGAGGCTTCCTGTTTTTACAACAAAAATTAAGAAGTATTTGATATGCAAAGGGAATCTAATGAAGCATGTTTTGATGCCAGTTTTAAAGGTTTGGGTGTTTCCAAATGCTGCCTCATTTCAGCTGTTTGATGGCTCTTGAAGTTTGACTTCTTTAAATTTGTTCAAATTTAAAGGTTAAATTGAAGGTCACTGAAAGTCAAAAGGAACTTTTCTTGTTTACCTTTCCCTCATTCCACAAATTCTGTTCTTTTTCCCCATTACTTGATGGGGAATACTTACTTATTTTCTCTTGATCTTTATATTGAACATTCATGAGAACAAGAAAACTTCACAGAGCACCATATCTCATCATAGCAGATGTCTTATGCTAGAAACAGACTCAAGAAGCATGTGTCTACATGAGAACCTCTGTTCATCATTAAAAATTGCATTCTCCATGTCTAATGCCTGGTTCCAGACAGACTTGCCTCCTGACTCTGCTTAACATTCTAATGAAAATTGTTAAGACAGACAGGCCTCCTATTAAATTCACTCACAAACCCTGTGTGCTGTGGCTACTTTGAAGCCACATGGACACTGAAATGTTGACAAGCTCACTCTTGCTGACTGCTGCTGATCATACCTCAGCTGCCTTTGCCTGCCACCCCCCCAGCAAGGCTGAAGCCTCCTGAGAAGTCTTTTCCTGCCAAACAGTCCTCAGGAGCTGCTGCACACCCCACCACCCTACAGGCTTGTATCTCAGTGCTGGACTTGGCAGATATTTGACAATTACATCAAAAGCTATTTACAGGATGGACAGGAAGGTGAACTAACCAAAATACACTGTGGTCATAGAAGCCTGTCCTCTCCTTCTGAGGAAGATGAACCTACAAGAGCAGTGGTGTCCCCAGTTATTTCTGGTGAGGTAATCCTACAAGATGCTGTGAGGAACTGAAGCCTTACACTGAATTAAGTCTCATGGATTGTACTATTGAACATTTAGGTCTCCTTCCTTATCCTTATTGTCTTTATACACGTGCAGAATGACTGCTGCACTTCTCTTCACAGGTGTCATTCTCTCCTCACACATAAAACAAAAATTTGATGTATGACTTCTGATGTGGTTTTTCCTGAATATGTAAGCATAGTACTGAGCTTCATGGAGGAATCTTTTTTGTGCAGTTCTTCAGAAAGAAGGAGCAAGGAGCACTGAACTTGTGAGCACTTCTCCTGCTCTTCAGGCAGTTTTAACCTGTAATCCCACACTCAGTAACTTTCTGGGTCACAGAATCTGTTCTTCACTTTTCTAAGGGGTGTTTGAATCAAAGTTATCTTGTTGAAAAAAGAGGTTTGGGAAGTTCAGAGAGAGCAGTGTTCCTGTACTCTCTGGCCTGGGTTCTGGAAAATATTTCAAACAGAACCTGATCATGGTCTGGGGCACATCACCCTATGAGGAAAGCACAGACTGGCACTGAACTGGTGCAACCATGCTGCCCCAAGTCCATTACATCTCCTCACAGAGCACCTGAATTATTCCTGGCCCCTTCATGAGCTTCATTATCTGATCTCTCACCCCAGCACACCACTGACAGACACAAGAATAGCATTTGGCCACAGAGGAGAGGGCAGGTTTAAAACAGCCCATCCTGAACATCTCTCACCTCATTCCTGAGGAGACAGAAACAGTGCTTTCTTCTCCTTTCACCTCTCCTGCTAGCAGAAGGGTGGAGAGAGATGAAGGCAGACAAGCTGGGTCATGGTCATCTCAGATGCTCACACTCCTTTGTCAAGCTTCTGCCAGGCTCATGCCAGGTGCTGGCGCTGTCTACCAACCACAGTTCCCTTTAAATCTGCAGAGGGCTCAGGCATTTTCTTGCATGGTACACCTGGGTGTTTTCCTCTCCTGTTCTGCAACCCTACCTGTTAAACAGGGTGAGCTGCAGACAGCCCCTCCTCACACAGCTACTTATTCTGGCAGCCCTTGGCGAACAGACCTTGGGAAACCTTCAGGAGACTCTCCTTTTGGGCCTTCCCATGGAATTCCACACCCCTCTTTTCCTAACACAGATAATCCCTGCATGTGCTCTTGCCCACAGCCCCAAGATGTGGTGCCTCCTCATGCTGCTCTGCTCCCAAGGAATTGCCTTTTCAGCAGGATTCACAGCAGCCTCCCCTCCGACTGCAGACACAAGCCGGTGCAAGAAGACTCGCAACCCCGAGTGCTTCATGAATGTTGTAAGCTGGGTCACCTTCTCTCCCTTTCTTTCTAAAGCTCCTCTCCCAGTTACATAACGGTCCTTGTCAGGAAGCTAAGAAGAGCCCCCTCTGCATTTCCTGTTTTCCCAGCCAGCAGTTTCCAGAACCCCTGCCCTAGAGTCAGTGCCACAATGAGGGATGGCTCTGAACTGGCCAGGGACAGATGTGCCTCTTGCACGTTGCATGAGGACAGACACGTAGCACTGCAATGGGGACTGCTGGATGCTGTTTTTGACTCCAAGGCTAGGCAACCCCCCAGAACCTCCTGAAGGGCACTGGAGATCCAGATTATGGAATTTTGATCGCAACAGCCAGACTCAGCCCTGGATGATAAACATGGAGCTGTGTCATGCTTCATGATACCTGTTTGCAGCCAGCTTTCTCAACACATATTGGTATTTCAGGCTGCTGCATAAAGGGAGGAGTGTGATCCTGGCAAAAGAACAAAGAACCCTCTGGCACTAGCCTGGAACAAACCTTGATTTTCCTATCCAAACAGTCTGGCCTGCCACAGGGAAGAATTCCTTTGCAGTAGAGGCAAAGGCTGGCTTCTAATCTCAAGTTAAGCAATGGGCTGCCCTTCCATAACAAACTGTTTGCTCAGAACAGCAGTAAGGGAGGTTGAACCCCTTCTTGAGATTCTCACAATGCAAATTAACCCAAGATGTTTGCCCTGAGTCACCAAAGATTTCCTCAGAGTGCATGCAAATTTAGGTGTAAGTGGTCTCATTTGTTCCTTTGTGAA
The DNA here is from genome assembly GCA_013400915.1 of Pardalotus punctatus. Taxonomy (NCBI): domain Eukaryota; kingdom Metazoa; phylum Chordata; class Aves; order Passeriformes; family Pardalotidae; genus Pardalotus; species Pardalotus punctatus. Next base: position 1,129,651 of record VZTX01028410.1, read on the forward strand.
AAGATCTCCACCCTTATTGGCCTTGCCTGCATGGCTTGCCTAACCACACTTTGGCAAGAAAGGATTCATTATGGACCTTTCCCACAGCTTTTGGCATTGTCTTATACAGATATGGCTGCATATTTAATCTTTAGAAAGGTACAATCTGTATCAGCCTTGCACAACATGACAATCTCCCAGAAGGGAGCTGGTCACTCAGAACAGTTCTGCTTTGTCCCATAACAGGGGGCCAAATATCAGACAACCACCATCTAAACAGGTCTGAAGAGGACTTTGCTTCATCTTTTTACAAGGCCTGTAATGTTTGTTCTCAGCCATGGTCTCTGTGGCCAGGGCCTGGCACTACCATCACAGCACATGCACACTACTCACCTTGGTTAGGCTCCAGAACAGGACAACTGGCATGTTAACAATCTCTATTCTGGCTTTCCACAGAGTGAAATTATCAGATATCATGGATACCCCAGCGAGGAATATGAAGTTACAACAGAGGATGGATACATTCTTGTTGTTAACAGAATTCCCGCTGGGAGGAATGACCGAAATACAGGTATGACACAGTTATAGGACACAAGCAAGGTGTGAGAGCCAGCTCTTACATGGATTTCCCATCTTTCCCCTTTGCACATGCAAGGACATATTCCATACTGTTCCATCTCCACAAGAACACCAAGTCAGAAATGTGATTAGAATATTGAATCCATCTGAAGTCCACGCATTCGGTGTGGTCCTTATTTCAGATTTTTCTAATAATTTTGTTATTTTCAAGGGTCAGGGCTTTTTCACTCAAATGGTCTGGGGTTGGGCTGGTAAAGTGGATTTGGGGAGGCTTTGCATTAACTACCTAAGTAATAGGTTTGCATACATATAAAATAGCCTGACAACAAAGCCTCTGAGGTTAGGCATATGAATATAAATTTCCAGGTTTCTGAAGGATGGCAATATTCTTAAGGAAGGAGGTAAGAAATCAGGTCATCAATGAAAAGCAAATGCATTTCATCAGTTTCATCATATTTTTTGAATTGAACAAAAATTTCTCGCTGGAATTTGAGGTGCCCTGAGTACTGCTACTTTGATTATTACTCCTTGTTAGTGTTATGGAATTATTTATTTGGATGTCTTCCCCTAACTGAATGTCCCTTGGAGATCACTTGGACCAGCCTGACTCTCAAAGAAAGGCTAACCAAGTTAGATCAGGGGCCTTTCAACCCTGCTCTGTTGGTTACCTAAGGGTGGATTTCCTTCTTTGGATTAATTGTTCTTGGATTAATTTCCTTCTTTGGATTATTTTCCATACACTGTTATGCCTTCAGCAGTTTTCAGTTTTGGGTAGATGGTTTCAGCATAGGGGCCTGTAAGCTGGCTTTCCAGTGTAAGAGGAGGTAGGACAGGCATCCTCAGTGAATTCTTTATTTGCCAGACCTGTCATAAAATGGCTATGAAATGTGATAAAATGCTTCCTGCTTGCATGGAAAAAATCCTTCAGGTTTCTCAAACCAATATCTATGTATAGTTCTCCTGGGAGCTTCTTGAAGGGAACCTCTCACAAACTGAACTCTGCACTCCAATATTAAATACACATTAATAAGTCCTCCAATATAAGAATATTTAAATCTCTTTCAGGGCAAAGACCTGCAGTGTTCCTACAGCATGCTTTTCTAGGAGATGCTACACACTGGATTTCCAACCTGCCCAACAACAGCTTGGGCTTCCTCCTCGCAGATGCTGGCTATGATGTCTGGATGGGGAACACCAGAGGGAACACTTGGTCTTTAAAACACAAGACTCTTAAGCCCTGCCAGAAAGAGTTCTGGCAGTTCAGGTACTCTAGAGAGAGAATGACTCAACATAGAAACTCCAAGGGGACTAGATAGCTTCAGCCTGGTGGCTTTTACCTAAACCGTCATTAGAACAGGATCTACACAAGGCAGGAGAATAAAGAGCCAGACAAAGAAGGATGTTCACTACTTCTCAGTTGGGAGCCTTGGCTGGGGAAGAGATTTCAGAGACCGGGAAATGAAATTAGTTCTGAGGAAAAGGGAGTCAGTACTGTGAGAGGGAAAGTAAGAACCTCAGCAAGAACACACTGAGCGTCTTGTCTAGAAATCTGATCTCTCACAGTTGAATTCAACCAAGAGAGAAATGTGTTTTGTAACCCATCAGGGTGAAAGCACTGATCAAATTCAGCTCCCCAAGGGCTGCAGCTGTCAGGTAAACCTGGCACTTCCTCCACAGAGAGCCCAAAGCATCAGGCAGCCAGGCTGCTCAGCTGCATCCCTCTGCCTACTTCCCCAGCTCAAGCAAGGATGCATACACTGTGTGCAACCTCCTCCTTCCGTGGGTCCTCCTTGGTCCAATGAACAAAACTGACAATCAGTAATTCACACTGTGATAGTCAAATTGTCTGCCAGCTTTTTGTGTTTCTCCCTGTAGCTTTGATGAAATGGGTAAATATGATATTCCAGCAGAGCTGTACTTCGTCATGAACAAAACCGGACAGAAGGAGGTTTACTATATTGCTCATTCTGAAGGGTCAACTTCAGGTAATGTCAGGACACTTATTCACAATCATTTGTGTTCCTATTTGATCAGTAGGTGAATCTCCCCACTGCTTCTGTTGTTTTTCTTGTTTGTAGAGGGCTAGAAAAACAGAAAGGTTTTTCTGGGTTGAAATGTGGAAAATACGCAAAACTTTTCTAAAATCAGCTTTGCTTATGCTTAATAAGCAAATGATAGAAGATGCAGTGATAGTCCAACTTTTAAAATAATTACAGACACAGAGGTGGTCATTTACTGGGTACTTCAGGTACTGGCATTGGGTATTTTTCTCAGCAACAGGAATTTTCATTAAGTTCTTGTCTTGTATTAAGACAGACAATTAGAATCATAGAATATCCTGAGCTGGAAAGGACATAATTGAAATCCAACTCTTGGCCCTGCCCAGGCCAGCCCCAACATTCACACCATGTGCCTGAGAGCATTGTCCAAATGCTTCTTGAACTCTGGCAGGATTGCTGCTGTGACCAGTTCCTTGGGGACCCTGTTGTTGTGAACAGGATGGAAAGATGAAGAAGATAAACCAGCCCATATAATACATTAATTTAAATTAAATTTTCTGAAGGCAAGGAAACATAACTTCAACAGTACTAAGTCATTACTAAGTGTCAATATTACAATTTAAATTGTGGTTCATGAGTGGCTATAACTGGCCACATTGCTGTTTAAAAACAGTGCCAGAGACCAAAAATTAGGAAAGAAAATACATGAATAGTTTCTTTTCTCTTAGTTTCAGCCTTTATCATTACTCATTTCATGGCCTCTGAATGCAGCTAACTTAGCATTAGTTGAAAGTTCTTGATGTTTATGGTTTATGTGTAATACCCATGAATGGACATTGATCAGAAAGGAACAACTGCCAGTTCATTAGTGTAAACAGCCAGAAAAAAAAGAGAAGGAAATGAGGAAAAGTCATGTATTGTCACAAATTCTGACCTTTTCTTTCTTTGTCTCTCATAAGGGTATTTAAAGACCCTCATGGCAAAACAAACCAATCATCTAGGCTTTTTTCATCGGCCTGTGATGCAAATTATCAGTTGAAAACACTCAAAGCTCCCAGTATCCAGCTAATTATTCTAGTTTCATGAAAGCATAAGCATGCATAGACCTTTAGAGACTCTAGTTTGAAAACCTAATTTTTGTGAGATTTTCTTGAACTTTAGAGGGAATTGATGTTATCTTCAAAACCTCACTGACATGTTGCCTACAAAAACTGTTCTGATAAAGGTAATTCCCAGACATGCTCTAAACCTCAAAATGAACTTTGCATCCCAAATAAAATTAGTTTCACAACTTAGCTTCAACATTTTCCTCAAGTAAAACCTGCAGCACAAACATGAAAAACAGACAACAGGCTGCAAATCTACTATAATTTCTTATTTGGTATCTGCTGTTTATGCATTTGTCTGTGGAGGATATCTTCACTAACTCAGGCTGTCTCTTCTATGTTTGCAGGCTTCATAGCATTTTCTACATACCCTGAACTGGCTAAACGGGTAAAAGTGTTCTTTGCTCTGGGCCCAGTAACTGCATGCCCACACGCTACAAGCCCTCTGGTTAAGTTAGCAAGACTTCCTGAACCACTGCTCAGGGTATGTCATTTTTCCTTCCAAGAGGTCCAATGCCTGACTAACTTTAACAGGATCCTCTCAGCCCGAGGCAGTGTTCCCAAACAAGTGACATGCTGACACTGAGCTTGGGATGAACTGAGTGCTCGCAAAAAATCTTTTCCCAAACACTGTGGGGAAAACAGTCAGGATACAGAGCTTGTAGCAGCAGCTCCCAGTGAAGTAGGAGACTTGTGAAACTCTCTCCTGCTTTAGGACTCTTATTGTTTAAATAAAATTTTGCTGGCCCCATGCAGGAGGAACTAAACCAGAACTGCAGCAACAGCCATGACAATCTCTAGGACTTTAAAAATAAGTAGGCATAAAGGTCAGTACACTAGAAATGGAAGGATGGCTTCCTCAAGGATTTGTGATAGTAATATAAAGGAGGAAGAATAAATGATGCACTATGGGGAAGAGGGCGTTTTAAGGGGTACTGTGGGAGTAAGCTGTCCCAGCACTCTGAATACTGTGTTATGAAGGCTAGACTATTAGCAACAATTTCTTGCATAAAATTCTTCTGTAACAAGAAAAAAAGCTGTTGCACTTTTCCTGTCCCTCAGTTAGTACTTGGCTGCAAAGGAGCTGCACACCAGATCGAATTTCTGAAAGGACCTGTGACACAGCTCTGTACAAGCCTGGATAAGTTTTGCGCCCATGTTCTCTGTTACATAGCTGGAGGCAGCATAAAAAATTTCAACACAGTAAGTATATGCAAGAACACCTACTCTCAGTAAAACTAAAGGGATTTTACACTTGTGCACCCTATCCTTGTCTAGTTATCATCACACATGTAAATGCAGATAAACCACAACACAGCTCTCAGCAGGCTCAGGAAATGCCAGGACATTGTGTGCTGTCAACAGCAGCAACAGGACTAGGGCTAGTGATGGGTGGGACCAACAACCAGGCACATTCCAATTCCAGAGGAACGAACTGAGTTAAAACTGGAGATATGTGGCCTGTGTCAAGATGCACCCTCTTTTGGGGCTAGGCCAATGAGATTTTGGTCACACAAAGAGATTCTTTAAAAAGAGACAATGAATGATGGAGTCAGACTTCTTGGCAGTACAGTTACCAGTTTCTTTCCTTAACAGATAGACACTGGAGTACTCTGAACATTGAAATAGCTAAAAGACAGGAAAAAAAACCCTTTTTCTTCCCAATTTTCAAATTATTTGCACCAAAACTTGGTCCCAAAGAACTACTGTAAGGGGCATTTTCCTGGTTTTGTTGAGCTCATGACTGAGCCCAACAGTTCAATCCACAAGGTGTAGAGCTACAGAAAGCCCTTCGGTTGTGCTGAGGAGTGCAGCACACCCACAGCAGGATTCACAAACACCTGTGCATCAGCTGGAGGGGACAGGAGAGAGCAGTTTTCCCTTTGTTTGCCAACAAATGAATGCTGTGGTATCAGTCCCTTTACACTGGCCAAAGTATGTAGAAGCTGGCCTGTATAATGTTTATTACTGCAGTATCTGTAACAACTGAGCCCATTTTTTTTCATCTGTAACCCTTTTTAAAAGCACATATGGGAAAGCAATTAGAATCAAAGGTTGAATTAAAGGCATTGCAGCTTTTGATTTGCAGAGCTAAACCATTAAGGGTATTTCCTGCCTTGCTTAAATCACTAATGTGGTTTTCAGAGCAAGATAACACAGCTGAGGAAGAATCCAGGGAGATGGAATTGGAACATCTCCTTAAGAGAACTATAAAAACTGTTCTGTAAGCTGACTCCTTTAATATTAGAAACTCAGTTTCTTCACAGTTTTATTCTGCCACAAAGCTGTATCTCTGTCTTACAAAATTTCTGCTTTCTCTCCAGAGTCGTGTAGATATATACGTAGGACATTCCCCAGCTGGAACATCAGTACAGAACATTATTCATTGGCGACAGGTATAACTGTGCACTGACATGTAAACCATCTCTTGCTACTGCTTTTTATGCAACTCACAGCCTGCAGGAAAATCCAGAGGCTATGGATTTGGCAAACTGACCATCACACCCAGTCACCTACTGCCATGAGCTCCTGCACATTTGATATGGTCTAGAATATAGATGTGCTCCTGAAGGCAGGATTCCCAGCCGTCAGTCCCACAGGGTACAGCTAGCCAGGAAATGGACACAAACCATGGACAGCTGGTGACTCTACGGTCCATTTTGCCAGTCTCTAACAAAGTCAAGTGGATACAAAGCAAACACAGACACAGTAAAATAGAATAGCAAAGACAATACAGCAGGCAGATTTTTAGCACATACCCCACTACTTAAGTCCTTCAAGTAAAGGTTTTCTAATGTGACAGCTTTCTCTCACCCTTTATTACACACCACTCACAAATGAAATTACTTGTCATGTTTGTGCAAAAAAATTTAAATTACCAAAACAAACAGAAAACTCCAGATATTCCCTCACCAGTCCTACAAGACATATTACACTAGACTAGTAAAAGCCCTGACACATTATAGACATTCAGGTTCTCTTTCCATGTGACAATTGAGCCCAACTCTGCATGACAAACAGGAATCCCACCTTTAGTTACCTAAGGTAGTAAACCAAAGTTTTAAGTAACAAAACATATTGAAGGTGGAATATAAGGACCAGGACAGAAAGTTAGCAAGAGAAAAGGCAATGGAGGCACTTACCTTATGGTCTGTCCTCAGTACCCTGGAAACCTGCAACCAGAGGAAGGTGTGGGAGAAACTCACAGTCCACTACCTGAGCCTTGACTTAACCCACAGGCAGGAATATGCCCCCTGCACTCTACTTCGTTTCTCATCACTTTTTTTTTTCTGTTCTTTCAAAAGCTAGCATATAAAGACCAGTTTCAAGCTTATGACTATGGCTCTAAGGAAAACATGAAGAAATACAACCAGGTAAGGCAAAATGGCTTCCCTGAAAACTCATCCTTGGGTCTTGGTAAAACTAGGAATAGAAAAATTCTTATTTTAGCACCTGTTTGTAATAACAAGGGGGAGAGTGGTCTTAAATAATGTTTCAGCTGAATGACACACAAGTGTAAAAGTCTATTCACAAACAAGGCATAGAAAGACCCTTTCAGATAATTAACAGAAGTTCATTTTGCCTCCCCTATTGATGCAGGGATGTGTGCAACCACATGTCAACTTACATGTCATTCCAAAAAAGGCTAAGAACCACATCCAAGTCCTAGGACTGGATGAGTACAGAGCTCTTCACTTCCTCAAAAATCCTCTAAGTCTGCCTTTCATTTAAGGGAGGAAATGAATTTCATAGCTGCAGTGACCTCTCCAATAGACTGGCAATTACTTCACTTCTACCCAGCACATTGCAGTGTCCTGTGCTGTACCAAAATGCTGCTTTTCACAGACAGAAAGGCTCCAGAGCTACTATCAATCACTTCTATCTTGCACATTGTCTCAGAAGTTTTCCAGAATGAAATTATAAATGGCCAAATTATTTCCTTTCCACTGAAGTTTCAAGCATAAAAGCTAAGACCAAGAGGTGCACTCCATGCCCCCCAAAAACATACAGATCTTCTCACCCTGAATACACACAGGAAAAGCCTCCACACTCCGTGACTGGTGAATACTGTCACTGCTCTTTCCGTGCCCACACCTCTGAAGAGCACAAGCCAGGGTCAAACTGCAAGACAGCTCTTAGCCATTCTTTACAGAAAGACACAGGAATAGGCTGGGTCACTCCATAGGCAGGGAATGGGGTTAGGGCCATGAACAATAAGAGGGTGGCCTTCATCCTCATGGTTTGACTGCAGGCACTGCAGAAAGGAAGGACAAAGAGAGATGCTTGTACAGAAACCTTTCTCTAAACACAGCTTCTGATACAAGAGCATTCACTCAGCTCTCCTCCCTGTCTTACAGACTGCTCCTCCTGTGTACAAGATAGAGGAGATAAAGATACCAACTGCTGTTTGGAGCGGTGGACAGGACACATTCGCAGATCCTAAAGACATGGCAAGACTGCTTCCTCGGATTACTAATCTCATTTACCATGAGGATTTTCCTGCATGGGGACATCTTGATTTCATCTGGGGCCTTGATGCAACGGAGAAAATGTATACAAAAATCATTGAACTAATACGAAAATATTTTTGAAACCGTGAGCACGGTGTTGATTCACTCAGCAAAAACCTCCAAAATTTCTGTTAGGCAATAAGGGTGATATCTGGGGAAGAGTTAAATACACACAGACACACAAAATCTATGCCTGTATAGGTATTTATCTGCTCTTATTTACTTCTTGCTTTCCTCATAATTTGATGGTTTCTATGGTATTACTGTGATTGCTGTCTTCCTGAGAAGTTTGAGGTATATAGGAGTGAGAGTCGAAAACATGAATATGTTTGAGTACATACTGCAGGGATCATTACATTTCAACAGTTTTTATTTCTACAGGACTAATTTTCCCAAGCCTAAATTCTGTTGTACCCCATCAAGGCATTCTCATGCCCTATTTTTGTCTTCCTGTGGAGACTCAAAATTGTGATTTGATCATTTCTCTGTTGAAATGAACACCTTTGTTTAAATTAAATTATTGATCCCCTTGAAAGAGAACCTGGCTTTTTTAAAAAATGTTTTTTCCCTCCTCAAATTACTCTTTAATGTCAACACAACAAAGACATCTTCAAGCACAAGAAACTGAGCAGGCAATAGATGACTACCAAATATCAAGGAATCCAAACTCAACAAATTCATGGAAGTATTCCTCTGCCCTCCATGCCTAGAAATCACCCAAATGTTTGTTCACACACTCTGAACTCCTCACAATTTCAATGACCACGGATGGCAGCCGTGGATTAAGGAGATGTAGATCCATCCAGCAAGGTGCATGCCCGGCAATACAGCTTTGTTTTGTGGGCTGTTTCTGGCTGCAGTCTCAAGCTCATCTTGCCCAGCCAAGACCCTTTGTAGCTGGAGGTGGCATCCAATAGAAGAGTTACACTGGAAAAAGGATCTGTCTTTGCAACACAGGAGAAATACTCCAGCTTGTCCATGCACCTTGTGTAGCACACATTAGCAGTGTTCATCACGGCACTGGTGCTCTGCACTTCTGACAGCTTACAGGAAAAGGCCAAAACTGTCAACAAAAATAATGATCCCTTAGACCAAAGAGGCAAAATATAGCAGCATATGAAGAGAGTTTCCCTTTAATGGCTGCATTATTAAATCAGAAAGCACTGGGCCACTTTAATGCATTGCTTACTACTACAGGTTTTCTTCTGCCTTCACCTATGCAAGAGAAGACTCATGGATATATTACGATTATGATGATTGGTATTATCCCCTGCTGCATGCACCACTCTGTACAGCATGCTATCCTGTCTAGTCCTGTGGGAAGGATGCATCTGGTTTCCATCAACTGCATTTCATTTATTGACTCTTTTTTTCCTTTAGCACACTGTTTATATTGGAAAGGTAGTCAAGAGACCTGTTTCTCTACTGAGCCAACCATATTTTCATTACTGTTTCTTAATGCATTAAAGTGATATGGGAATTGACTTTCTTTATGGTCTCCAGCAAGGCATTGAATCTCTCTTTGCTGTTTCTTATATATAAAGAAAAGGAAGAAGATAATCCTACTCTTGTAGCAACACAGAAGAGAATTAAGGTGCATGAAACTTGCAGGAAGGATGGAAAGAGGAAGTGCTCAACTGAGAGATCTGTTTTCCCAGCCACTCCCATTGCAGAAAGAGAAATACTAAGAGGAAGGGTACCAGACTTTTTATAACTGCTGTAGAATATTGTTTAGTTCCCCTATGGAACAAGTAACACACACTCTAAAGGATATTTTATTTTTTCACTGGCTGCCAACCATCATATGCAATGTTTAGGCTTCCAGATATTTTATAGCTAGCTTTCAAAATCCACAGTCTGCAAAAGTCAAGTAATAAAACTGGTGAAACAGATGGGAAGGGCAATATTTTGAACAATATTGTAATCATTCATGGCTTAGTAAAATAAAATTAACTTCTTTCAGCCCACACATGGCCTTGCGGGACTGACAAATCTCACACAAAATTGTCCAAGTCTGCAGCAAGGAATGGGTGGGTTTGGACCAAGTTTTTATCACATGTCAGCCCCATCCTCTGCAGGACTTCTGCAATTGTGAAAGGTGGATTGTAAGGAGAGGTAATTTTCTGCATGTTTGAGAGTCCTTGATGGCTAAGAATCTTTTCTTATCATCCTTTCAATGTTGTAGAACTGTAATCTTCTTGCTATGTCTAAGGGAGTCTCCCCATCCTGAAAGAAACACATGAAATACATTGCAATACAATAAATATGGGTCCAGCACAAAGAGATTTACTGACTTGGCTACCTGTGTAAGGTCCCCTGTCACTTCTGCCCGAAAACAAAGGTTTCAGGACATGCTGGGTCTAATACTACCCTGGCTGAAGATAGGAACAGATACCTCCCCTCCAGTAGGGACAGCCTTTCCTCTGTTTCCTGGGAGTAACATCCAAATGTACAGAGCTCAGCTAAGATTTGATTTCAAGAGCAGCATAGGTAATGCACTGCTCTCCTCAGCTCAGTAATGCAGAGACTCCCAGGTCAATAGTGATTTGGGCAACACTTGGGCTGTTCTGGTGACAGAAGCAGCTTGACTTATCCTCTCAGAAGGAGGATGCTCAAGAGCACAAAAGCACCTAGGAAGACTTTTATGCCTCCCCTACATCTTAGAAACAAGTGTAGAATAGCTCTGATCTAGGAAGAGGCACCACAAAGATAGCTAAGGGATGTGCCAAGCCAGGGGACATGCAGGCAGTGTTTATTGGTAGAAATCCAGCAGGGAAGTATTCATACTTTAAAGTTGCTCTTGTCAACAAAGGCAATGGAGCAAATGTTTCATAGCAAACAGGAAACAAATTGGCTGCCAGGAAGCTGTGCACCCTTTTCTTTCAATTGCTGTGCACCAGCTAAGGCCTACAATGCTCTTACTGGTTCACCACCATGATAAGCAAATACAGTTACCAACTTCACCTTCTTACCTGATTCTTTACAGAAGTGTCTGCATGAGCTTCAAGCAGTAGAGGAACGACTGCCTGGTTTTTCACTTCACAAGCATAGTGAAGGGCTGTGCTACCAGACTGAAGGGAAACAGAAGCAGATGAACTTTATTTCTATGGCTTCTTTAGTAGACCTTAGGTAAGTAGGACTACCTGCAGCCTTATCAGTTTCCTCCTAACAGCTGCAAGCAAAACACACATACCATTTCCTGTCACAATACACTACACAGTAAAACAAATACATTATTATGAGAACAACAGGAACAAAAAAATCCACAACATTCCTTCCTTGGGATGAAATTGCTAAAACAGGTTTGATACCTTCAGTGGGAAGCCAGTAATTTCAGATGATTACATGATCTTGATCCCAGAAACTGCATCTTTAACAATGCTGTTTGCTTGTACTTCAGGGCTCTAGAATTTGGTTGCTGACAAAATTGGGGCTTCTCCTTTTCTACCTTAGAGCAGAAGAGCTCTTTTCCACACCAAGTAGGCTAGTGGATACATAACTCTGTGTATGGGAGATCAGCACACTCTGAAGACCAGGAGAAGACACAGGGCCTTGCCTTGTAGCCCACAGATTTTTCCAGTACAAAAACATATAAATGCTGATAAACCCAGATGCTTATATCACTAGAATCTTTACAGAATCGGGTATTTAATACATAAGTACCTCAGCCTAGCTTGGCTGTTTCTCTTATGAGGGCATTGGTCAGAAAGGGAGAATTAGTTGATCAGTGGGAAATTATTTCTGTATACATTATAAAACTATTGCCTAAGTGTCAAGGGCAAACATTGAATTCCTCCTGGTCAGCTCCATCACTGATGCTCTCACTCCAACTATATTGCTAGAAGTTCTGTGGTCTGCTTTTAGTACCATGGCCTCCATGTGAGCCCCATTTGCATTTGTATAAACCCACTTACAGAGTCTGTAGCATTCACATCGACTCCAGCTCTAAGCAACGTCTTGACCAGGTGTTCATTCTGTTTTGTCTTTGAGACCTGTTTGGTGCAAGAGAAAGAGTAACACAGTAAAACAGTTCATCTACATATAGTTTTAAGTACATTTGTGCTAAACACCGTGTTTTTTGCAAAAAGAGGAGTGGTCTCCGGAAATGTCAGACTGATGCAGTAACACAGTTCTGTTCCTTCACCAGTTACATTCACAGCAAAATCCCTGCTGCTTCTGTTGTACTCATTCAGTACTTGCTTGAAGAAAGCAGTTCATATTCTATACAGGTTCCTGGCCTGAAATACTGCCATGAAGAATGTGATCAAGGGAAAGATACAGGGTCATTCCTGCTTTCATCCAGACTCACCATGAGAAGATATCCAATAAGCATAACTGGCATGAGGATTATGATGAGCACATAGTCAAGGAAGGTAAACCGTTTTCTCACAGCATAATGGAGGCAAGTGCGGTCCTTCTAAACACAAAAATAGCTCTGATTACTACTAGATTCAGTGATATGACTTTGTTTAGTATTCACAATAGAAGACCATTTTAAATTACACAGGCTTACTTTTAGGCTGTCTGCTAGAAATACTCCTGTGATTTTCAGGAAGAAATAGACACACGCATTTTGCTTCCTTCAAACAGAAGCACATTTATCACACAGAGGGTCAGGGAAATTGGGCTACATGTGTAAGGAGGAGGTGGTACATAAAGGATTCCATGAGTATGCTGGCAAATTTGGATCTGGTTGCAGAGATTGAAAGGAGAGAGTGTGGCAGCTGCTGCTGCCACACAGCAAGTTAAATCAGCAGGAAGAATTGCCATAGCCCCCCTTCTTACAGTGCTGGACATGTGAGACCTTAGGACACCTCCTTTGGGACACTGGAGAAATACAGGAAAGTATCAACAGCCACCACAGATTCCTGTTGAGAACAGTTTAAAAAAAATTCTTTGAATACTGAATATACCAAAGCAACTGAAGGGCAGGGCTGTAAAGTTTTGTGCCACAGTGTTCACCTTGCTACAGGTTGTCAAAACAGAGTTGGACAAATTAAGTTGCAGTGTTACACAGGGCCCCAAAATTAGCAGAGACTCCTTTTTTGTGCCACGTGTTTCTCCACATATGCCTCAGCAGGAAACAACCTTGAGGTTTACGTGTCCTTGCCAGTGTCCCCACTGGCACTCCATGAATCCGAAAGAACAGCCACTGCAACGGAAGAGTCAGTGGCCACTTACCTTATTTCTGAGGTTGACATCAGCATGTCTTCTAAGAAGATAGTTAACTATCCGGTTGTTTCCTTTTTTACATGCACAGATCAAGGGGGTGTCTCCACTGAAGCTGTCCTGGACGTTCAGACAGTTGCTGTCGCGCTCCAAAAGGAGATGAACTTTATTGAAATCGTTGTTGTAAGCTGCCTGACAGATGGGCTGAAGTGAGAAGACAATATTCATCAGCACATGCTTCAGTAAGACATCCACACTTCCCATTCCGGCATACGCGCACATCCCGAAACACTGCAGACAGCGCTGTAGTTCTTGGTGCCTTCCAGAAGATGGTGGTAGGAGACACTCCTGCAGCTGCTGCTCCGCTCCCAGCCCCAAAGCCACAGCCTCTGCACTGGGGAATGCTCCTTTTAGATGCTATTTCTACAGTCCAAAAAATAAATCCTGTTTGTTTGCCATTTGGGGAAAAAAAAAACCAAAACCCAAAAGCGGCTTCCACTCGCACAGGAGTTGGCGACTGTACGAAGCAGCAAAGCAGGGACAAGCCCACATCTCTGAATTTACAGCAGGCTTTCCCTTTGGCTGAGCACTGCTGAACACAAGGAACGCTCCTGACTCATCTGTTCTCAGAACACAACCACGCTTCAGGGGAAAGCTGAAAACCCAAGCCCCCGCCAATGTTTCTTTTCTAGACCTTGAAGTCTGTGTGCCCACAGGCCAGATCCTTCTTGGCTTTTGAGAACTGCTTGCTCTCAAAAGCTCTTTGCTCAGTATTTCTACACTTCCTCGACCTAAACTGCAAATCCCTCTCCAGCAGCAAGAATTCAGACTAAGGAGAAGCGGAGAATGGTAGAAGTGTTACAAGAAAACAGGCAGAAAATAACTTTTACAGGTGGGGCAGACTGGTAGCATCTGAGTTGTCCAGTCAAAAAGAGAAAAAGTCTGTTTCTTTTCTTTGATACTGAGAATTTTGACCAACATTTTCCAAAATAGGAATTTTCTTTAAATATTATCTGCAGTTTTTCTTTTCCATTCTCCCTTTTTCCACATCCTAAATAGTCTACATGGAAAAGATCTAGCCCTGAATTCTGAGCTCTGCCCTCACTCCTGCAGTGAGTTCTCTCTCCTCCCTCCTCCCCCCCTCCACCCCACCTTCCCACCATAAAAATATTAATCTTATTTACACTTTTTGGGCCAAATTTTGATCTAAACCACAGGGTTATCTCCAGCATCATTACTGCTTAGTTTTCTGGACAGCTGCATAAGAGAAGTGATTTGTTTCCAAAGAAAATATTTACATGCTTAGCAGACCTTGCACCACTTCTTGTTTTGTTTTTATTATGTCAGACAAAAATCTACAAAGAGCACATGCCATATTTCAAATTTGCACATCTGTCTGAATTCTTATAGATGCCTGTGTATACCATCTACTATTTTTCGCTTCACCAGAACCAGAACTGTTTTAATAATTTTAATGAGAAAAATCTCTTTTAAATCCCTTTCAGTGTGACTTGCACACAGGTGCCATCTAAAAGATCAGTTTTCTCTAGAACCTTACTCTCTGTTATATTGGTGTCTGGTTCTGTATCTTCATGGCCAGAAAAGAGAAGATCATGTGGAGGCTGCCTGCACCTCTGATTTCCCTACTATTCCTGTTTTTAGATATTGCTTAGTTTATTTAAAGATGCAGGAGATTTGCTGTTTGGTTGAACACCTGCTCAAATCCCAGTCATTTACTATACAAATTTACTCCTTTCTAGACTGATTCTTGCTAATTCAGCAGCTCATGGCACCAAAGGATATGCTTTTTTCCTTTTCTTTCTGTACTGCCTCACAGACTTTTACTTGCTAGGCCATTGAACCCAAGGCATTTCTGACTGATACTCTCATTGACCCGTGGGATCTTTTTCTAAACTTTACACTACTGCTGAGCTCAGTTCTAGAGCCATGATGGCACACAGAGCACTCCTAAGAGACCACATTATTTTGACTGAAGTCATGGAAAGACCAGCATCCACGAGTCACACACGCTCTTTCACCTACTGAAACCAGCCATCCTCAGAAAACATCCAGGGCACAGAGAATGCAAGGAAGCAGTTCTCATCCATTCCAACAACTAACACCTGGGTAATTGATGTATTTAAAGTATTTTTTAATCATTATTATTCCACTGCAGTGGTGGTTCTTCATAGAAATTATACTCTCTGCATTAACATGTTCCATTCATGTTTAAAGAAAAAAATAAAAAAGCAACACACTTTTTTCCCTGTTTGTATGGGATTTTTTGAGGCCCACTCTGCAGGTTTATATTCTATAAAATGCCTTTTAATCAAAGAAAGGTGAAAAGTCCCAGAGATCAAACTTGTAATATACCTCCCAAATTGGCAAACACAGCTCCATGGCTGGAAGAGCAAACATAGCAGCAATACAAAGGAACAAAGCAATACAAAGAACTGTAAGATCATTATATTGATATCAATAACAACAAGGATTCAGAAAAAATGTGTTAGGAAAATATAAAGATGAGAAAAATTACAAATAGGTGTCAATTAGTCACTAGTCTAAGAAAGGCAAATGCTACATTAGACAGTCTCACAGAAGGAGATGCTATAGAAGACACTTAACTGGGATAGTGTATAGAGTTCTTCTGACTTGGGTCCAAAAATGAGATCAGACTACAGCAGGAGCATGAAACATCTCCACAACTGAGTATGAAGAGCCTGAAGAAAGATTAATTTGCTTAGCTGGGCTAGGGAGAGACAGCATTGTAGGTGTTCCAAAATAAAATAACGGGTAAGTGTTAGAGAACCAATTAATTTCAAGGAACAAGGTTAAAAAGGTGATATATATATCTGACCAAGAAATTTAACATGAAAATTAGAAAGAGATTTCTATTAATAAGCAGAGTAAAATAATAAAACAGGCTTCCAGTAGCAACAGAATGAGCACAAAACCTGCCTGGCCCCAAGCTGGGGCTTGAGCAGCTACCAGGATTTCTGTGGTTGTGAAGCCTCAGCCACAAATCTCTCTTCGACCTCTCACTTTTTTGGGTTGTCACTCTGGCAACCCTATATAAAGGAGGACTAACTGTGCATAAGACTTTTAAACAGTTCTACAAACTTTGCTCATAAGACATTAATAGAATTTCCTGCAGACAGTTAGATAGTACCTATCTGGAGCATCAGCAGGGAGGCCAAGTACGGAGCTATAACAATGTTAGGTACAAACAGTAGATTCCATCCAAAACCTAAGAAAACATACTTCCTTTATGTAAAAGCCTGAAGGATAAAAGAGTGGAAAATCTTGCTCAGTTTTCTAGAGTGTTAGAAGACTGCCTCAGTAGTGATACAGCTTAACAACCAGCATCAGATCCATGTTATGGTTATTAATATTGCTATGTTATTGTTATCCACGCATCACACTCAAGAGAGAAATAAACCTTTGGGAAAGTACTCAGAATACCTGGGCTTCACATGCAAGGTGCAATCAATATGCAAAGAAGCCAAAGTTCGTGTCTTGGACTCGTGCTCGGCTGTGGGGAGGAGCAGGGCTACAAGAGAAGTCTGCTGGCAGTGGAGGACAGCCAGGAGAATCCCTGCAGTTTCCGTTGTGAGACATGCACTGGCAGCTGGAGCACAGACATAATGTCCATGGCATCTCCTTTGGGGATGTGTAAGAAGAAAGGGCCAGTGCTCCCACAACAAAATGTTCTGAAGAAAGACTCAATGGGAACTCAGTTCTCAACTTCTGGAGGAGAGGTTTGCAGTCCAGGGCACAGAGTGGCTACTCCTGCCCACACCACATCATTTCTAAATCCCAGTGTCCTGACAGCCCCAGGGAACTCCCAGCACACCTGGCCACCTCCACAATGCAGCAGGGCACAGGCACAGGCACAACCAACGCTGCACCCAACACAGACACGAGCTCAGCTCTGGAGGGAGGTGAGTAGGATCCAGAATTCCAGCTCAGATCAAGAGGAAGAGAGTAACTCTTGGAAGTGTCTGGCAGCAAAGTCCTTCACCTCTGCTCCCATTCACACTCTGCAGCTCCACCCAGCATTCAGACATGGTGTGATGCCAGTGATTTTTGTCCTTTTTTTTATACCCTTTTTATTAGAATAGTGGGACAATTACTTCATTTATTAAGTTTCTTATTGGGGGATTTTAAATAGATATGCTAATTTTGTAAAGTCCATAAAATTCGGTACGCATTGTACGGGGGCAGCTCACTCTCGTGCCTCTCGGCATGTTTTTACCTTAGACAAGCTGAGCACCTAGGATCCTATTAAAATGAGGTAAATTCCCTTTTCCCTCTACTACTGTGTCTGCTTCATATTTTTAAGAGCTGATAAGGCATCAGGTACACAGCATGAACATGGCAGGGTGATGTTGCACAAAACATAACGATGGGAGGGAGGGAAAAAAAGAGAATCACAACACCAAACACCTTCCTCGCTCACCAGAGGTTACTTTTCCCAGCCTCAGCATCAGGGCTAACCATGAACTAAAGCAGAGTCTGCCCAGCTGAAAAAAGCAGTGGGCCGACACTGGAGACTGGAAGATAGAGTTTGAGGATTAGATATGCAAATGATTGAGTGTTTAAAATCTCTCTTCCTACAATACTTCTTCTTCTGCAAGCCTTTCAGACCAGCATTTAATTGTTTAATTGTTTAATTGTATCTAAGGCTTCAGGAAAGGTGAGAAGTACTCATAGGACATGCAAGGGATTTTCATGGCTGAGATCATTCAGTATAAGTTCACCAAATAAGGGGTGCAAGAAAAGCAATAAAACTTTCACTATCAGGAAGGACAGTTAGAGAACTAATTTTTTTTTTTTAATCAGTTGTAGAACATATGATTGATATCAGTAGTTTACTCAGATTCAGATGAACTGCCATATCTGAATTGTCTGCTTGTTTCCAGAGTTTCTTGCATCTCTCTCTGCTTAGCTTTGCTGAGCTAGAGATAAACCTTGAGCTATTTAGCAAGTTCTACCACACATGAAGTAAAGGTCAAAGGCATAGTAGGAAGGACAAAGCTTTCAGCCAATAGAGAGGAGGTGAAGGTAAAGCCTGTCTTGCAACTTGGAGAGCAATTTCAGTTTATAATTTCTTCCTCCTTTAAAACCGCAAGGGATTTCCTAAATTACATCTACTCTTTGCAGCTGTTTAGACAAAAAGAAGGCACTTTGTAATGTCAAAATATTCTGAACCAACCCATAGCCTCTTCCTGTGCACTAAAATTATTCCAAAAGTATGCTGTGAACTGAACAGGAAAGTCCCAATTATGTTTAGGATGATGAGGAATACACTAAATATCCAATGTACACTTCTCAGAAAAGGCAGCTTACAATTTTTTACTTTTAGTTCTCTAGATTTCTATCCTGTATAAATGAACCATAATTTACCCAGAAAACTCTATCTCAAAAATTTTAAAGAAAGAAAATGAATGTATATGAAAATATTAACTAATAAGCATGAAAAATATAGATAGCATTTGAACATTCTTTAAACACCTGTGTAATTGAGCTAGATGGCACTGGTTTCCACTACAGCACTATCTCAGAGTAGTAGATCTGGAGAGAGACAATAAATCCTTTCAGAATAATCTACAATCTATTCAGCCTATCACCTTATAAATGCACAGATTGAAGGCCCTTGTAATACTGAAAGAGAAGAAGATACTTGGTTGCATTGAATAGCATTTATAAAATAAAAGGTTGGCTTTCAGCACAGAAATGTAACCTTTTAAAGAAACAGCTATGTAATGCTATCTCCAGAAAAAGAAACACCAGTGCAATGTGCTTTATTCACAGTCACGAAGGATCAAAATCCTCATTTGTTTCCACACGCACAAATGGGAAATTTAGAAAAGAACATTTTTAGGTAGAATTTATGCTAAAGTACAGGAAAATGCTAAATGAACCATAGTCTGGGGACAAACCCATAACGATAAGACAAAAAAGAAAAAATTACCTTCCTTAAACAATATGGAGGGAGTGGGAGGTTTTCTTAGGCATTAGCTTTATTGTCTGTCTTCAGTGTAAGCCAAGGAGTTGTCTGCTTTTTGCAAAGTTGTTTGTTGCTTGCACCATGTTTAGAATCATTCTGATCTCAACACAGAACAACAAAAAATGTTGAACATGTACTTTGTGAATCCACGATAATCACTCAGATTATTGCGTTTTCTTTGCTCCTACAAACAATACTGCTGACAACTTGTAATAGGCAAAGGAAGACATTTCCAAAGGGGAAAAACTTCCAGATCTGTATAAGCCTGTGTCTGTGAGGCTGCGAAGGGAACAAACCAAGCCCTTCCGTACCTTCAAGAGCCGAATATCTGTACCTTCAACAGCTTCAGTAATTGCAGAAAATGGTCACGTACCTCTGAATAAAGTATCCCCATGCCTATTCTTCACTCTTGCGCTCCTTCTTCTTCAACAGCCCAACAAGTTAACCTCACTTGAAATGCGCTTGAGCTTGTTTGAATCTGGTTAATATTTAACTTTAAAGTATCACTTTTTCTTAAGCTAAGTTCCCTTTCTGTGCTTTCTGCTTAATAGCATAAAACAATTGTCTTCAGAAGCCCCACCCAGGGAGGTAAACGTGAGAACAGCAGCTTATGGCAGACTGACGGAACAAGTTACAACACAGAAGCATTTTCCTTTGTCATTTTTTGTAATAACATCCCCCAGTTACCTAAAAAGGAAAGCAGCAAAACAGGTCGAGGAGAGGAGGGAGAGAGAGGGAGGAACAAAATTTCACAAGTAAAGAAATTGAGGAGTGAAAAGAAAAAAAGAGTATGAAATCTAAAAATTAAAATAACAATTAATTGTAGCTAGTTTGCCACCCAAGCTAGTGCTGACTAAAACACATTCCAAACCCTCTGCAAGAGCCCCCTCAAAATGCCTGCCAGGACAAGGGAAGCAACTAGATCCCACGCCTTTAATGAGACCTCCCAGTATAATTAGCCTCTCACTCTCTAATTAAACAGGCCGGCCACTTTCATCACTTTTGCCCAGTCTTCTCTTCCTAGACCAGCCCAAACAATGAATATGATTCATGTTTAACCTGATAATTTTCTATGCTAATTGGGATAAGAATTATTGTTGATGGCCCTGACGATAAGATGCTGATAGTATTTCTGTACTACTCAGGGTTTCCAACTAAGGCATGTATATTTCAAGTGCCTGCATTCATCTCAAAATACCTTTTCCCTTTGTACTTTAAATCATATTTCCTGCATTTCAAGCAAATTTTGAAACAACTTTTAAAACATATGCATGAAAGCAGGCATCTTAAATCCAAGCCCTCTGCCTTACATTTGAGAACTTCTATTCCCAAATAATTTTCATATTTATCCTCCAGCGAGGTGGAGTACCATATAAAATTATTTATTCTATCTCCAGCCTTCTCTAATTAAAGTAGCAAGCACCACTGGCTGCGCTGTTCGTTTGCTGGCACCAATTCTAGCTCTTGCAATGGCTGTTTATCTGAAGAAAATTAGGCTGGTATGCAACAGAAACAGATATAACACCCACGTGTGAAAAATTCCCTGGGATCCTCACAACAGACTAAACTTTCAGCACGAGGTGAATGTGCTGTTGGACATGGAATAGTGAGTAGCACCTCAAAGGTGAAAAGGTGTTCCTCACCAGTATTTCTTCACATCCAGATTCTAAGATACTCACATCCTCCTGCGTCTACTGACCAGCTTGTTGGAATTTATAAACTACAGCTTGTTGAAAGGAATATTGAACCACTAAGCTGCTACATAAAACAACGTAGTAGTTTATTTAATCTTTTCCTAACATAAATAAATAAATAAATTTATGGTAATCTGAAGAAGTATTTTAAAACAACAAACAAACAAACAAACAAACAAAAAAAAGAAGCTCATCCTCTACAAAGCAGAGCAATACCTTCAGGCAACACTTTTCCCAAGATAGTGTGAATTACCATTTAATCCAGCATCACATCTCATCACGGCTCCTCTTGAAAAGCACTGAAGTGACTCCTTTGTTCAGAGCTTCAGCTGAAGAACAGTTAAGCAGCCCAACCACGATGAGGCATGAGACTCATGCAAATGTCTATAGTCACAGGTTCACTTCTGCTTCACATATTGCTTCAGTGTTCTTTGCCATGCTTGTAAATGAAGATTAGAATCCCAAAAATTTTATAAGTTTTTTTTCTTTCTTCAGGGGTGCCAAGACCCAATGCACAGGCAAAATGTCACCTACTGTCTGTGTAGGAAACGTGATTCTTACTTCCCGACAGAATTTGACAACACTTCAAAAGTTTCATGTGAGCCAGAAGGGAAGTAAATGTTTGTCAGTAAGGCCTTCACCAGGGCAATAAAAAGGTAAATTTATTTTTTAAACTAGATATCAGTTAAACTTAAGAACAGCATATGCAATAAAGGTCACAGAAGGTAATTTGTCTCTTTAAATTCCAAGGATTAGAGATTGTATTGTTACAAATGGCAATGGTTGCACTAGTCTCAGGAAAGCATTCTGTGGCCTGTTGGAGTCGTGTGTTCAGAACAGTCCTCAGAAATGCGAATTCCCAAGAAATGCAGTCCTGGAACAGCCAGAGTCTGGACAAGAGGGACACTCGTGCCTTACACTTTCCCTCAGAAAACTCTTAAGTGCTCGTACAGCATCCCTGTAGTGCAGCAAGGGTCCCCCGCACCTCTGCTTCGGGACAGGATGGACAAACAGACCCAACAAGCACAGAGAAACCCCTCCATGGCATGGGCCAGAGCTGTGGTTTATAACACTGAACTGAGCTCATGCAATGTCCAGCTCTAGGCCAGACCACCTGAGCTTCAGTTTTGCCACAGCATTCTAAAAGTGAATACTTACTGTCTCAGCAGTCCTGGTTCTCTAAGGAAGGACAGCACATCCTGGGAAGTTTCTTAATACCTTCTAGGTTTTGTGTTTTCTATTCTCTTTTTATATGCATTGCTGTCATTCTCTCTTCCCTATGCAGATGGGCTAAAATATCTTTTGCTCTCCACTTGATTCCCACCAGCAATATCAGAAAAAATACCATACATCCCATACACTGCCACGAGGTGGAAGAGGTAAAATGTTGCAGATCATTCCAGGCTGACAATTCTATAAAACAAAAAATTTAGGGTGGGGCTAGCTGGGAATAGAGCAGAGAAAAGTCTTTGATATTTCTCACTAAGAAGGGGTATCAGACCTGCTGGAGTGTGATGCTTTTTACTGAGAAATCACCTTCTTGGCTTTTCCACAGACTGTTCCCTACTTCATAAAGTCTAATCGTTTCTGTGGTGATGCTCAGATTTTGTTTCCTAACAAGTACTTACTTCATTCATTTTCCCAGACAAGGCAGCAGATCGTCAGCACCCACATTTCAAAGAATTTGCTGCATCAAGAAACCAGGCCTGTTTTGGTGAGGATCAAGACCCCCCCAGGCTGATTACAATTAATTCAGTGGTTAGGCAGGGGTCTCTAACATATTGTGTTTACACAGAGCTCATGGAGATGGCTTGGAAATAAGAAGTAGTGGTAGAATCCTCGCTTGACTCAAAGATTCCACAAGGTTTTCAAGCTTAGTTCAGTTCCTGAGAATCCCTACAGAAGCAGGGTAATTCAGAGCAAACTCTGCACGTTGTGGTGTTCACTGAAGAACACATGTAAGAATATGCAGAGGATGCTAAATACACACCTTTCAAATCACTTGTATTTTTATTCTAAGATTATCTAACAAAGAAGGATTGTCCCCAAGCAATCTGCAAACAGCAATTCAGAAAACAAGCAATGGGTGTGGAACGAGAGACCACATCAGCTTTTGTTCTACCCACAGCAGCAGAGTTCACGTACATAACTAGAAAGTATTGAAAGAAGCAGGGTTCTTCCTCCTCTTTATCCCAAAATACAGTAGCTACAGCACTTACTGAGACAGGTAGCAGTGCAGATGTAGAACTGTCACAGCCTCAGGGAACAAGAATAACCAAGTCCCTGCTAAGTATTCTAATGACAGGTTAGATGCCTCTTTACCTCACCAGATCCATGGTGCAATTTTCTTTTGGAATGTCATGCAATGGCACTATTTATCATAGAATAACTCCACTCCTTAAATACTGCCACACAAGCAGCACTAAACATGCTCTCCTATATATACAGATATCACACAGAGCTCCACTGCTGCTCCTTTTATCAGCACAGGCTTCTGGCAGTGAATCAGGCAGGAGACAGACCAGGATCTGCAACAAAAGGTGCCAGAAAGGGTGTCAGAACAGAGGTAAGTTGCTTGTACATAAATATCCATGGTATCTTTTCTCTGATGCCTGTCTCCATAAAGATGTGCTGGCCTGGTTCTGTGCAGCTGGTTCCCAGAGCAGCCAGCCTGCCATCCTTTCTGATCGCTGCGCATCAAAAAGTGTGTTTGCCATGGAGATGGAGAAGCCTTTGACCCATGCAAATGGGGAAAAGGAGTAACTGATGGTTTCATTTGGTTCTTCTTGCTCTTTTTTTCCCCTAGGGATGTCACTGTGGATGCATGAAAATCATGGCATTGAAAGCTTGTACATAAATTGAGTAAATCTTGCTCTTATTTCCAAAAGCATTTGAGTTTTAACCCAGAGATTCTGACATCTGCTATCCTGGGGTCTTTCTGTCCTGTTCACAGTGTATGTGAAAACAACCATTAATACTCCCTCAAGAGTACACTGATGAATTTCTCGAAGGTTTAAGGTTTATTTACATTAATACCAAAATCCTCCAGGAATGGCATTTTCAATGTATATCTTTCAGGCACCTTCTGCTACCTTTTTATCTCCTTTTTAAAATATTTCAGTTCTTTCCAGTTTACCATGGTAAATGTCACTCTTTGGCATTGTTTCATTGCATAAAAGGACTAGATTTTTGTTCAAGGCTCCTACAGTCAAGACTTGGCCATGGAAATGAATAAGACAGGGTGTGAGTCAAGGCTAGGAGTTAATTGGTGCATTTTATCTGATTTACAAAGCTTTCATATTCAAAATAGTATATAGAAAAATGCATACCATAAAAAGGGCAATAATTTAGCTGCCCCATTGCTTCACCTTTAGTGCAAACTATAACTTATGCTGAACTTTCAGTTTTGTTCCCAAACAATGTTCTACATGCAGAAAGAGAGGAATGCTTTCTTTTACTTTTGTTTGAACTGAATAAGACAGCAGAAAGCAGTGGAATATCTACTCTAAAACTGTGCTTCCAGAGCACACAGGTGGGAGGATTTCTGTTCTATTGACAGAAGAATTGGAGTGTTCTCCTACAAAGTGGATAGACTACAGCAAGCTTGGATGTAAACATTTAAATTATAATATTATATTATATATGATAATAATATATAATTTATATATATATAATATTGTATTCCAGTTGTGGTTTAATCCAAATGTGTAGATTTAATAAAAAAGGAAAATAATCGACAGCTCCCTCCCTCATGAAGAAGTTCAGAGGAAAAAAATATTTTACCTATCCTTTCTACCCTCCCCAAATCTTAATGATCTTCCCCATGGGGTTTCAGATAAGACACTCTGGCTTTATGACCTGTTTCCTCCATGCTAATTACAAAGGTGACTACAGCCAAAAAGCAGGGCATTAAGTACACAGAGTGCACTACAATTTCTGTTCAGACAAACTTTACTGTGACCACCAGACAACACCTAAAATCTATGAAAATTCAGCCTTTTCTCCAAGAAAAACAGATTTACAATAGGGAAGACCACATGTAAGAGAGAAAGGAAGGTACCCAGCACAGAATAGCATTGATATCATATAAACACAGGCCTCCGGGTTGGTTTCTTATCATCCTGGAGCCTTTGACTTATTCCTGGCCCATATCAAACAGGGTGAGCTGTAGATAGTCCTTCCTCACACAGGTGTTTATTCTGGCAGCACCTTGAGGAAAAGAGCTCGGGCAGCCTTCAGGAGAGTCTCCTGTTGGCCTTTCATGCCCCTCTTTTCCTAACACAGATACCCCTGCATGTGCTCTTTCCGACAGCCCCAGGATGTGGTGCCTCCTCGTGCTGCTCTGCTCCCAAGGAATTGCCTTTTCAGCAGGATTCACAGCAGCCTCCCCTCCGACTGCAGACACAAGCCGGTGCAAGAAGACTCGCAACCCCGAGTGCTTCATGAATGTTGTAAGCTGGGTCACCTTCTCTCCCTTTCTTTCTAAAGCTCTTTTCCCATTACCATTACCACTGACTAACAGCGCCTGTCAGGAGCCTGAAAGTAAATTCCCTTCAAAGGGGTCCCTCCAGCACTGTGAACACCTGTGGGGTGGAGGAAACCTTGGTGCTCCTATACAAACAGTCTGAGCCAGAGAGAAGAATTCCTTTGCAGTGGAAACAAAGGCTGGTTTGTAGTCTCAAGGCCTGCCCCTCTGTAACAACTTGTTTGCCTGGTACAGTGGTAAGAGTGCTTGAACCTCTTCTTCAAACAGCAGATTGTCACAACACAAACCCCTTGCTCTGAATCACCCAAGATTTCCTCACTGTGGCAGGAGTGTAGTAGGCGGTGCTGTGAGTGAGTCTGCAATAGGAGATCCACCCTTCATGGCTTGCCTAACCACACTTTGGCAAGAAAGGATTCATTATGGACCAGATGAAGATACTGCTGCATGTTTACTCTCTAGAAAGGTAGCACCTTGTTGTGGGGGAGAGTGGGAGCTTCAGATAAGGTTCATTAGAGAAGCCCTTCCACTGAGTTGCAAGGTGCAGAAAGGACCCCCTTGATTTCTAAACTCCTTCTCAGAGAGGAGCCTGGGGGTGGCTGAATCTAATCTTAGCCTCAGAATGACAAATGTTTAAGTCTAAGGAATTGTAAAGGTGGGATTGAACCATTCTACATCTTTGTCCTGCAGGACTAATGATGGCAAACAAGATATATTTATATAAACATGAATTACTTATTATAATAAATGATTAGCTAAAAACATTCTAATCAGAATTTTTTACTACACAGTACAGTAGCTAAAACTAATAGTATAGTATAGTATAGTATAGTGATAGTATACTATAGTATAAGATAGGATAGGACAATGCATTATATAAAAGCAATCATATCAGAGCAATTGTATTAAAGCTAGCAAAAAGAAACAATTATTAAAGTAGGGATTGATATAACTCATCCTCACCCACACCAACAACCATGGGCAAAATCCCTTTTGCTCAGCCTTTAGGAGTAACTTTGAGGGGTGTCCCCACCCAAAGGAGAAATCCTCATAACACACTCCAAGAAGGGATATGTTAGAAGAACTTAACTGTATGAAAATAGACTGGACTTTGATCGGGTAAAGTGATTGACTATCAATCGTATATCTCCAGGTCAGCTTAGCAGTTTATCTGCCAGATCTTTGTCTCATTATCAGGATGTTAATTTGGGGTTCATTTTTCAGACCCATCATTGCATAATTCAACCCCAAAAGAAGCACATGGTGCTCCCTCTCAGTCCACTACTGTCGAGTGATTTGACCACATTCCAAGGCAGAACATCATGTTACAGTCATGTATCAGCCTTGAAAAACAGGACAAACTATCTCCCAAAAGGTTTGTCACTCACTTTGTCCCATAATAGGGAATCAAATACCAGACAACTACCATCTAGGCAGGCCTGAAGAAGATTTTGCTGCATCCTGCTACTCTTATAAGTCTGTGTAGTGGTTGAGTACCACAGCTGCAGCAATTACTACAATTTGAGTGATACAGCATTGAGCAGAATACACAAACCACATCACAGAAACACATCCCAACTCCTCTCACTGCTGTTTGCATCCTCTGGCCTCCATGGCTATGGCATGGCAGATATCAGATCATCTCCAAAAGAGAGAGACCTGGGGTTTGCTTTCCTGCAGGAATCCCTTGGGTGCCCCTCCCTACCAGTGCAACACAGAGAAGGATAGAAAGACTAGCAGTAGGTTCACACATTTATTTTCCTGGCATGTTCTTGGCTAGCTTCACATCCCTGGACAGAAGCAGCCTCTGAACACTTCCTACACCAATATCTACAATGTAAATGCATGACAACAAACTTCCCTCTGGCTTTCCACAGAGTGAAATTATCAGATATCATGGATACCCCAGCAAGGAATATGAAGTTACAACGGAGGATGGATACATTCTTGGTGTTTTCAGAATTCCTGCTGGAAGGAACAGCCAAAATACAGGTATGGCATATAGGACATAAGGAAGAAAGCCAGCTCTTACATGGATTCCCCATCTTTCTCCTTTGTATGTGCAATGGCAAGTTCCGTACCTTTCCATCTCAGCAAGGGCACCCAGTCATTCAGCCTAGAATGTGGCCTGAATTCTGTATATTGGTTAAAAAACTCCCACAACCAAATTCTGCACCCATTTTAACTACACATTACCTACTACTACTACAGCCTAAGAAAATCTCTTCTGTTTCAGGCAAGAAGCCTGCGGTCTTGCTACATCATGGTATTTTATCAGATTCTATTCCCTGGATTGCCAACCTGCCCAACAACAGCCTAGGTTTCATCCTTGCAGATGCTGGTTATGATGTCTGGATGGGAAACAGCAGAGGAGACACCTGGTCTTTAAAACACAAGACCCTTAAGCCCTGCCAGAAAGAGTTCTGGCAGTTCAGGTACTCTGTGGAGAAAGAATTTCTGAAGAAAACAACTTTCAGAGAATTAGCCAGATTAGGCAGTTGTTACTAGAATGCAGAACCTTTCCCCTTCTGGCTATATGAAAAACGTTCCCTTCTAAATTATATGAAAACACTACAGGTTTTCATATAATCTGACTTCAAGTGGGAAATTCTACATCCAAGGAGACTAGACAAACTTTTCCACAGATGCAGCCACTCCTGGGTATATCAGAGAGGTTATAAGAAGGAATTGGCTGATGGACATGATCTGGACAGGCTCTTCTGGAATCAGCACACACAGAAGCAAAGCTGAAAGTCACCACGCAGTTTTCTTTGGGAAAAGGCTTCCAAAACTGGGAGGCATCTTTAACCTTGAAGTCTCCCACCAGACACTATGTCCCAAGTGCAGAAAGCAGAGGAGACTGCTCAGCTCAGTCTAGAGATCTGATCTAGCACAGCTGATGTTAACTGAAAGAAAAGTATTTCTTGTAACCCATGTGGGTGAAAGCACTGATCAAATTCAGTTCCCCACACCTCCAGCTCAAGCAAGGATGCAGACACAGTGCACAACCTCCTCCTTCCATGGGTCCTTCTTGGTCCAATGAAAAAAACTGACAATGAGTTATTTCACACTGTGATAGTCAAATTGTCTGCCAGCTTTTTGTGTTTCTCCCTGTAGCTTTGATGAAATGGGTAAATATGATATTCCAGCAGAGCTGTACTTCGTCATGAATACAACTGGACAGAAGGAGGTTTACTACTTTGGTCACTCCGAAGGGTCAGCTGCAGGTAATGTTAAAACAGTCTGGGTACAAAACAGTCAGTGTCAGTGTTTATGATTTATATATAAGATCTGTGAGCAGACCCTGGGGTTTATGTCATGGTGTACCGTTGTCTTTCTACAAAACAAACTCAGAAACAGAGGAGAAAATGGGGGGAAGTGGCATTCTTACACAATTATTTTCCTTTCTTCCCATGTGTACATTCTAAGAGTCTTTTTGCAGAATGTATAGTTCAGACCAAGTCACCATCTTCTTTGTCTTTGGATAATTATGTCAACCAGTCAAATCCAACAGTGGAGAAATTTAAACACATTCAGAAAACAGGATGGGACAAACCCTTTTTACTTTTAATTCCTTGCTTATACTCTTCCCTTATGTGTGAATTCACTTTCACCCAAGTAGGTGCTTAATTACAAGGAAAAATTATATTCTTAATCTTCAGATAATTACTGTATTGCTGAATGCCAGCATAAACATATGCAGACTTTTAGAGACTGCAAGCTGAAAAACTCTTTATTTTATTAGAGTTTTGGGAACTTTAGGGAGAATTTGAATTTCAAAAATCTGATTAATAGACCTTTTCAACCAAAACTGGCCTTAACACAAAATTGTCAGTTCTGAGAAAATCAGTATCAGGACATGCTCTAATGAGCTTGTATCCTTAGCATGAACTTTATCTTCTAAATGAAAGTTTCAAGCAAAAATCAAACATTCTCATTAGGTTTGCAGCACAGAAATGGAAAACAGCCAATGGGATGCTAATCTAGTCTCACTTCTTTGCTGCCTACTGCTTTTTTATTTATTTCATCTGAGGAGATCTCTTCATTAACTTGACTTCTTCTGTGCTTGCAGGCTTCATAGCATTTTCTACTTATCCTGATTTGTCTCAGAAGATTAAAGCATTCTTTGCTTTGGCACCAGTAGTCACCATCACACATGCCACCAGTCCTCTGGTAACATTTACACGGCTTCCCCAGTCACTGATCAGGGTAAGTCATTGGTCCTTCTAAAGAAAAAGACATAATTTTCTGCTTTGTCTCTACTGGACTCACTCAGCCTGAACTTTGAAGGGGTAATGAGTTAGAATTCAATTCAATGTACCAGACTGCTGACAGTACCTCTAGACTTCAGAGCTAGGTTTCACATGGTATCTCTTCTGCAATTTCTTTAAGGTAGCAGGCCTAATTTCACCATTATTTATTTAAGTCAAATTTTTCTGTAGAAAACTTTCAAATACCAGAACAAAAGAAATCTAATTTAGTTTACTAAATCTAGCCTTAAGCACTAATAAAAACTACAAATAAGATATTTCACATCTTAATTTTATCAGACATGCAGTTCATTTATGCTTGTGAAATATTTACTTGTAAAGTGATAAATAAAACTTAAACGCCAGAAGGTGCCAATTTAATAGAATTTGTTGGGAATGTGGAAATCCTGCATGCTATACTTTATGTCAAACCACAGGAGCATATCCTCTTTCTGTCCAAGCTGTACCCATGATGTGACTACAGAGCATTCAGCTCTACAGCCTTCTCACTTGTCTCATTTGTCTGATCCCTCTTTACTTAGTAGTAATACCCAACTTGCACCTGCCTGGAAAAAATATCAGGGCAAAAAGGTACTTCCTACATTCTGCAGTCATCAGTACAGCCAACTTCCTTTCTCACTGAGATCAGACACTGAAAACAGACAGGTAGTCACCTCCAGCACTGACATCTCGAGAAGGAAGAACATGTGCTCTGCCCTTGGGAAGAACACACTGTAAATGATAGTGGGATGGCAAGCAGTTTCAGCAATCTTGCCTCTAGTGAAGAGGCAAGGCTATTGAAGAAGAGGGAGTGACTTAAAGAGGAGTCTTCTGCATGAAATAATCCTGCAACAGCTAAAGAAATTTTGCACTTCCCCCCCCAGTTACTACTTGGCTGCAAAGGAGTTCTTGAGCACAATGAACTGATGCAAGGACCTGCAACACAGTTCTGTGCATGTCTGGGAAAGGTTTGTGGCAGCATCTTCACCCACCTAGCTGGGGGCAGGATACAAAATATGAACACGGTAAGCACATCCAAGAAAAGTCTAATACAAGTAAATCTGAAGTGGTTTTGAAGGGAAACTGGATGGGGAAAGATCTTTTTCTCTTTTGCACAATTCATATATTTTCCTTCCTAAACAAGAAGACATCTGTGTCATCTGAACATAAGAGATGGTTTCTTTTTGCTTGCTACACATCAAAACATTTCCAGCCAAAACTCAAAGCTGTTTCTTCACACTTCTCCCAACAGAAAGTTTGCATTCCTTTACTCTGGCTGCTCCCTGATTTTCCTACAGACCTTTCACGTGCCTGTTCTCTAGTCACTTTTCATCTCTCAAACTGTTTAACAAGTGTGCCCATAAAAACCTCTCACACATGCACCTTCATTATGCTTGAGAGAACTATATTAACAATCTTTCTCTACTGATCATGCACAGCACTATTTAAAAGCATCATACAAACCATAGAAACCGGGAGAACAAAGGCCATACATGCTTCCCAAATTATGTTTTCTATATGGCTAAGGACTAATGTTGCAAAGGCTGTCTCAAAAATATAAAATCCTATGTAGCCATTCCTACTAAACTAACATATTCGTGAGTCTTTCCTCAACTTCCTTTTTTATATCTGAAGAATATCCTATAAAAATGGGATTTTAACACAGTAGCAGTATGTTGCTCAGGGCCTTCACAGCTTTATTCTGTCACAGCACTGGGTCTCTGCCTTAATAACACTTTTGCTTTGTCTCCAGAGTCGAACAGATGCATATGTAGGACATTACCCAGCTGGAACATCAGTACAGAATGTTATTCATTGGCATCAGGTATAACTGCACTGACATATGAACTCTCTTACTACAGCTTTTTACAAAACCAACAGCTGACAGGGAAGTCCAGAGGTGACAGATCTGGGAATCTGCCCATCACATCTTCCCACGTGTTGCAGAGGGAGCACTGTTTCCCATGGCTCACCAGATCATTCCCTGAATGTCCCCCTCGGTACGAGGCTCTGAGATTTCCCCAGGGCACATCACACCTCTCCATGTTAGTCTCTAATGGCTTCTAGCCTTTCTCCTTATTTATGAAGACATGTGCCTCGAAAGCTGCAGAAGTGAACGCAAGCGTGGTCTAGGCACTTGGCAGGAAGGATAGTGAGAACTTGAGCAGTCAGGGATAGACCAGACAAAGAAGTGATCTAGGTTAAAGCTTATCTCCCAGAAGTTTAATTGCAGCCTGGAATACCTCCAAAAGCCAGTTAACTGCACAAGTGCTTCTGCTGATACAATGGCAGAGTGGCAAACTGCCTTTTCTGCTGCTACCTCACGCCACTTTCAGAGTTGTTCTGCCTAGGGCTCCAAATCAGGCCAGGGCAAGAGAGCATTGGCTCAGAAACACATCACTGCATGTGCACAGAACTGTGCCACTCAAACCAGCACTTAAATGCATGTGTACTGCTGTACACCCCCCTGCCTAAAATTCCTGGTTCCAGACCAGAAACCCAGCACCCAGAGCCAAAAAACAGAGACACACCAGTAGATTTTTATCACATCCTCAGTTACTCAGAGGTTTGGATTAAAAAAAAAATGCACACACATTATCAGTAAGACAGGCTAATCTTTTATTTTGATTTTCCTCTTAAACAAATCACAGAAGACAACAGTTTGGTGTTAAGGTAATCACACCCTTCTCCCAATGCTCTCATAAGCCTCTGAAATTGTTGCCACTACTCAGAGCAGATCAGACCAGATCAGACAGAAGAGGTGTGTAAGGAGGTACCCCAGGCTAGTGAGAGCCCTGACACACCCCTGCATTGCAAAGAGCTACCTTAGCTAACTAAAGAGCCAATTAAGATAAGGCAGCAAGATTTTAATAACTAAACATGCCAAAAGTGGTGGCTGAGGATCAGGAGAGAATGTTAGCAAGGGAAAAGGTGGTTAAACCACTTATCCTATGGTCCCTCCTCAGTATCCCTGGAATCTTGTCTACTGCCTGAGACTTGACTTCAATCATATGCAAGAGAAGAACTTCTGCACTTTATCTCTTAATGCTTTCATTTTATCTGTCCTTGTTACAATATTAACAGATATTACGTGCAGACCAATTTCAAGCTTATGACTACGGCTGTAAGGAAAACATGAAGAAATACAACCAGGTAAGGCAATACATTTTTCTGAGAACTCATCCTTGGGTCCTGGCAAAACTAATAGAAAAACTCATATTGTAGCACTTTGAGTGCTACAGAGATAGGGGGAGAGTCATCTTAGGTAAAATTTCACGCAAATCTAATACTCCTAATTGTCAAAGTCTATTCACAAACACAACATAGACAGATTTTTGCAGCCTCCCCTACTGACGCAGGGATGTGTCCAACAACATGTCAATTTACCTGCCATTCCCAAAACTAGGTGCTAGGATTGGATGAGTCCAGAGCTCTTCACTTACCCAAAAAATCCTCAAGGTCTGCCTTTCAGTTAAACATTAAAATGGGGAGGAAAAGAAAAAAGTGGAAATGCATACCTTGGTTTTCAGAGGCTACCTGCTGTAAAAATTAAACATAAGGGATGATTCAGTAAGGCACAATGGAGACTGCTGGGGTGAACTAAAGCATCCCGTAGGGGAAAAAGGAAACAGGAAAAACTTGGTCCCTAGGAGCTCTAGTTACTGCCTAGTCAACACTCAGAAATGCTGTGCTCCTCTTGCAACACTAGCTTGCCTGAATATTTTTTGAGGTTTGATCAGATCAGTTGACTTGTAGTGAGCTTTGTGAGTCAGGACAGGTTATTTTACAGGTGGCATATTATTTTACAAGTGAGAAAGATTGAAAAGACTTCTCAGACACCTTTCATACACACATATGGTCTTAAAATACCTGAAGTTTAAATTTTGAAATGGGCAATGTTTTATTCCCAATACTGTGGAAGGTTAGGAAACTGCCCAAAAAGCAGTCAAGAAGAAAGACAACCGAAACACCCTTTGAATAATAGGGGTCAGTTTGAAAACATCCTGTGTATGGTCCCTTACCACATGACAAATAACCATCCTGCATTAAGTTATTTCACTCAGATCTCAGATGATCTCCATTTAATCTTCTGTGTTTCTTTAATTTCTTCTGTGATGATATGCAGGGCAGGGAATGGGGTTA
Source organism: Pardalotus punctatus (assembly GCA_013400915.1). Classification (NCBI taxonomy): domain Eukaryota; kingdom Metazoa; phylum Chordata; class Aves; order Passeriformes; family Pardalotidae; genus Pardalotus; species Pardalotus punctatus. The sequence goes on from VZTX01028410.1 coordinate 1,163,575, forward strand.
GGGCCATGAACAATAAGAGGGTGGCCTTCATCCTCATGGTTTGACTGCAGGCACTGCAGAAAGGAAGGACAAAGAGAGATGCTTGTACAGAAACCTTTCTCTAAACACAGCTTCTGATACAAGAGCATTCACTCAGCTCTCCTCCCTGTCTTACAGACTGCTCCTCCTGTGTACAAGATAGAGGAGATAAAGATACCAACTGCTGTTTGGAGCGGTGGACAGGACACATTCGCAGATCCTAAAGACATGGCAAGACTGCTTCCTCGGATTACTAATCTCATTTACCATGAGGATTTTCCTGCATGGGGACATCTTGATTTCATCTGGGGCCTTGATGCAACAGAGAAAATGTACACAAAAATCATTGAATTATTAAAAAAACATGCTTAAAGCACCACAGAAGGAATTAATTTATCCAGTACGAACCCCAGAGATTTCTATTTAGCAGTTGAATATTGGTACAGGGAGGTTTACAAACCACTGACAATTGGTTTGCAAATTTTTACATTCCTTCCTATGCTGTTACACTATTTTGGTGACTGCAGTCTTCTGAAGAAGCTGAGGTACATGTAGATGACCACTGAAAATACAAATATATTAGATGGAACACTTCAGGGATCACTTATTTTGGAAAATTTCAGCTCTTATATTATTGATTTTCCTAAAACTCAAATTTCATTTTCTGTTTCCTTGTAGATCAGTACTACATATTTCACTTGAAACAAAGGTGTTATCCTCTGAAAACCCAAAAATGGGAGATAATTTCTCTGTTTACTGAACTTTGCTGAAATGGAATAATCTGTCACCTTGACAGAGTTTCACCTGTTTCCCTCTCCTCACATTACTAAAAGCAGTGAGGCAGACTTGAAAGATTTTCACTTGCAAGACTACCCTGGAATCTAAGCAGACAGGAGTTGGCTATAATGGCCCAAATGCCAAGAAATTCAACATCAGGAAATAATGTCAGAGAGAAAACACTTGACAGTTGGACAGATGCAGATATTCTGTTACCCTCACACTAAGAAATGAAGAGCACAAATATCTTCATGCTCATAACCTGGCAACTGGGGATGAGGAGGTACAGGCATAGCAGTAACCTGCACACAACAGAAAACTGCATCCACCTCAGGAAATACTCCTGCCACTATCAGTAAAGAAGTTGTTTAAAGTTTCTCTAGGTTCTCACCACGTCAGTGCCTGCCTATAAGACTATTCCAGGAGGTAAAGATCACACCAAAGGGTTCATCAATACAGGGCAAGGCAGGATAGCTGTGGGTGTTTCTGGGTGGGGGCTTAAGCCCAAATTCCTCGGTCAAGACTTGTGGAAAGTGAAACCCATTTGATGATAATCTGTGAGATAGAGAGCAATATAAACAAAACATGTTTGTCTCTCATAACACAGAAGACACATGCAAAGGACATCTTCATGCAAACATATGCAAATTAACACACCTTCTCTAGCAGCCTATGGTACCACTGGGAACTGAGCTCTCAACTTCTGGAGGAGAGGTTTGCAGTCCAGGGCACAGAGTGGCTACTCCTGCCCACACCACATCATTTCTAAATCCCAGTGTCCTGACAGCCCCAGGGAACTCCCAGCACACCTGGCCACCTCCACAATGCAGCAGGGCACAGGCACAGGCACAACCAACGCTGCACCCAACACAGACACGAGCTCAGCTCTGGAGGGAGCTGAGTAGGATCCAGAATTCCAGCTTAGATCAAGAGGAAGAGAGTAACTCTTGGAAGTGTCTGGCAGCAAAGTCCTTCACTTCTGCTCCCATTCACACTCTGCAGCTCCACCCAGCATTCAGACAAGGTGCACAGCATGAACCTGACAGGGAGACCTTACACAAAACATACAATGGAAGGGAGGGAAAAAAAGAGAATCACAACACCAAATACCTTTCACCCTCACTAGAGGTGCCTTTTCCCTGCTGAAGAATCAGGGCTAACTAGAACTCAGGTTCTCCATGAACCAGAGCATGTGGCCCTGCCCAACTGAAGAAAGCAGTAGGCACGGATTGGGGACTGCCCTTTCAAGGAGGTGAAGGAAGGTGGATCTAGCAGTTCCTCAAAATCTTGTTGTGTGGGCACAGGTCTGAAATTAAAAGTTTACTCATCCTGGAAGCAGACACCAAGGGCTGCTCCAGGACATCAAGTTCAAACTTTTCTAGAGCATCTTCCTGTGCTGTACAAGAAGAACCAGGCACAGACACACCCTGCAAGGGAAACAGGGAAACATTCAGGTCAGTGACCAACTGCTTAGGAAAGAACACCATGTGCAGTGTCTTCAATACTGAACATCTAAATCAGCCTAATGTGCAGCTTGACATCGCCTCTGACCTAACTTGAGTTTTTCAAAGGATTGCCAGTTGTTCTAACAGATGACAATTTCCATTTACTCATCAGATAGGCTCTCTACTTACCTCAGTTTCCTGCAACCAAACTTTATCTTCTTATTGCCATCCATCAGAAACATAGTCCTGAAATGACCAGGGTCAGGACAACAGGAATACTCGCTCTTTACACTTCCCCTTGGAAAACTGTTAGCCACCCAGACAAAATCCATGCAGGACTGAAAGGGTCCCTTTCATGTTTGCTTCAGGATAGGATTAGCTCAACAGTTCCACTGAAAAACTTTGATGGCATAGACTCGAGCACTTATTTCATAACTCTCTCAGCCAAATCAAGATAACAAGGTAAGTGTTCAAACTTAGGGATTTTTGTTGCTTGCCCAAATCAGTCCTTCCTGTTCTTAAAACCAGGACCAAGACCTGTTGTCTCACTCCACAGCCACCGGCATCAAGAGTGGAACTTCAAGGCTGGGATGCCAAGCAGCCAGAACAGCCTCACACACAATGAAAGAAAAGAAGAGAAATGACATTACTGTGTTGGGGGCTGTAGGGTGAGCTAAACACAAGTATCTTAGACCATGTCTAGACTTCCGTGTTGAGGTTTGGACAGCAGGAAAGACATCAACATGATCAATACCTGCTGAGCAAGTTCAGCAGAAAGATAACAAGGTTATTCAAACTTATCATGGAGTGAGTAACTGCTGCGTTGGCTGAACCTTCCCAGCAGAGATCTAGGCCAGCCCAGAGTACTGCCTTGCCTCCTCAGAAACCCAGGCTACCTCCTCTGCCTTAGAGGAGGGAGTCTGTCCTGTCCAGCATCCCTCTACCCAGGTACCACAGCCCCACATTGTCAACCACACAATTTTAACCTTTGTCCTTTTCTTCCTCACCTACAGACAGCTTCCTCAGCAGCAGTGCTCACACTGTTTTCCCTCAGTTAGCCCTTTCCAAAGACCAGGAGGGTGCAGGTGAGGTGTGCATGCCCTCCGGTACCCAAGCAGGTACCCAAGCCTGACTTAACCACGGCCCGACTGACACCGGGACCGCGGGAAATGCGGAAGGGACACCCGCCAGGTGCGCACGGACCGTGCTGCACCCCCAGCACGCTCTGCCCTCCCTGCCGCCCGCCATGCACGGCAATGCCGCTGCCGCTGTCGCTGCCCTCGCCCCCCCCGGCAGCCGCGGGGCTGCGGCGGCAGCCGGACCCCGCAGCGCAGA